>JAVFBW010195651.1:0-19596 GCA_034783835.1 Mopalia ciliata
CAGTTTGAACGCCCGGGCCAAGACCTCATGGTCTCCGGCTGCCCCGTGAAGCCGTTCCCAACGTCATTGACAAGATCGGCCATGTGCGCGTCGACCAGGACACGCCCATCGATAAATAAAATCAGCGTCCCGTTACATGCGGGGTGGCATCGTCATGATGCCTTGTGACAAAAGTTTTTTTTTACTGAGATAGAAGCGATAGTACGAATATGCGGAGAAAAATTCAACAGTATCATCTTTTTAATTTCGACTATCCTGCTGCTTGATCGTGGGTGATTAAGCGTTTCCCGGTCAACAGTGAACTCACGAGGCCTAATGAGGGGTGCCGCTTAAGAACTGTGTAAACATCCACCGCGTTGGCCGACGGCGAGTTCTTGCTTGAGACTGACTTTGTTAGCCAGTAGTCGGATCTGTGTTTTTACAATAGACCATGATCTTGGGAAGCCACAGAGACTTTATTTTCGTTCTAGGTGTGAGAATACAAACTTGTCTTTATTGTAAAAAAATTTGAAATCCTTTGTTGAGAATTTTTAAGCCCCGTTTTGGTTATTATCGGTACTATCCAGTGGTAAAAAGAGGAGCTATCGATACACGTGAGAAGATAGCGGTAACCTTTTGTGGGTTTGACAAAGCTTGCATGTCCACCAAAGTCGCTTGCCATTGACTGTCGATACCGCTGATGATCACCAGATACCGTCGAAAGTGCCATCGGGCAGGTAGTCTGTCCTTTCGGCCACGCCACCACGTGAGCTTTCGATACGTTGACTCCTAGATCCCGCTGCTGGGTTATTGGGTTCGTAGTACAAGTGTGGCAATGTCTTATCCAGCGTCGTTGACTTAGTTGCTAATGGGGTCGCTGACGTGGTCACTTTAGTGGCCGTTGCCTTGACTGTTGTCTTTGTCGTTGCCTTGGAGTTTCGCGGTCATCTTCCCATCTTCTGTTTACCCATACTTGCCTCGCGGCACGTGTGATAATAACCAACGACTACACACCTGAGATATCCCATCACAGTAAATACCGCTAGCGGTGTCACCAACGGAGTCTAGCATTCGTCAACTGCATACTGTACACCACGCGTCAAAATTTGAGCTGATATACTCTCAAAACAAGATCGGGCCGTAGTCATTAAAGATGTAAATAGTACTGAGCGGTCCTGTATGCCGGCTGTTGTCAAGACATCATGACACTTAGTAATTTCTTAATATAAAATAGCACGCTAGTCACATGCCGCACAAAACGATGGATAGCGCGTCTTAGAGGCAGTGTTTTTCGCTGGGTAACACTCGCGCGTTGTTGATGCTGGGGCAAAAATATAGCACCTGGTTGGTTTTACGATGACGTAGGATAAGACCGTTGGCGAAATTCAATCGAAGGTTGATGTCAGATCTTCGTAGATGACACGCACTAAACGATTCAGACCTCTCTTTCTCCTTTAAAATGAAAGTTGTACTGGTACTGGTTCCGTGTACTACCCCAGGTCATATGTTACAGGACAGCGAGATCCGTGTCATCGGATAATACGTCAAGGGGTGGTTATCTGGGTTCCGCAAACAGTGCAACCCATAGAAAGTCAAGACGTAGGTAAAGGATCTGGTGATAGTATTGATCTAGGTTGTGTACATTGGCGTGGCGAGATGACATGCTGGTTTGGCAAGTCAAAGCCTTCTTGTGGCGCCGCCATGCCAGCTTTAATACATTGGTGTAATAATGATGGTGTCAGTGACGTCCCCTGCTTGAGCACGTCTCCTGCTTAAGGATAGCCCTTTGTGGGTATTGCCATTCTCTTGAAGCATCAGAGCAGGTCGTGTAGCAGGTCGTTTCATCGTCTGGGTAACAGCATGGCTCACTCATTGGCGATTTGTCAGACTAGAAGGTCTGTTGAAAGTGCGCCAACAAATCCCGCATCCGAAATGCAATCACCTGGCGTCTTGTCTTCTTTCTCTAACTTCTTTTTTTTACAGAAGGTTGGTGGTGGTGTTGATGCTGCTCTCTTCAATGTCAAATTTAACTTTTCTTCTCCGAAAATTCCGCTGTGCAAATATCGCAGGTGAACATGGTCAACTCTCTCGATAATGTGTTCAAAGGAAATGAACACACACCTCGCATGATCAGTCATAACACCGTCCTTATTATGTACTTAACAGACGATCCCCTGTTCATCATAAGCAACAACCTATATAAGCCTGTCCTAATAAAGCCTAACCCGACTTCCACAAAGCGCGAAATGCTGGTGATGTGTAGTTCACGAAGATAGCTACTCATGTCGTTGTTGTGACTTTTACTTTATGACACCAGGAGCCACTGTTACACGAACTGTTGACGTAGTGGCACATTTTTGCAACATCAAAGTCATAGAATTAATTACATCCATCTACACTTTTTTAAACCGCCCATTCTCCGTACTAGTATATAAGACTTGCGTTTCCGTTCTCTAGGAACGGAGTCAACTCCCAGAACCACGGCCTTCACGTACAACCTGTGACGTCAGAGGTATCTCTACTCTCCTCGCACCTTAGCACTCAATAAAGCACAGCCCTTACTTATCATGTACTAAGGTGCTAACCATCGTATCTTAGTAATCAATAACGCACAGCCCTTACTTATCATGTACAAAAGTGCTACACACACGTACCTTAGTACTCAATAACGTACAACCTTTACTTATCATGTACTTAGGTGCCCTTAACCGCCCCTCAGTACTCAATAACGTAAAATCCTACCTTATATGTAATAGCGATCATCCTTCTTTATATGTAATGGGGAGGCAAACTGCCTGCCCACAACTGATGACGCACAAAGTAATTTTTTTGTAGTTTTTGATAGTTTTCGGTAACGTACAACCCTTCGTTGTAGGCCTACATTTGGTCACTACAGACCAACAGAGTGAAGATATCCTAGTATGCATCTTAAATTAAAGGGAATACAGTCGCCTTTCGATTAACCCCCATATAAGTTCGGCTGCATCTTACTAAAGCAATTCGATAGTACAAAGGACTTCGACACAGTGCGCCGAAGTTATGATGATATTTAATATTTTAATAACACAATGTTAAATATCATAATTATACTTCGGCGAGCGATGTCCAGTTTAGTCCCAAACGCCATTTGGCTCTGTTTGGAAGCGATTTCCTGTATTTCATCTTACACGGTCCATCAACCACACACATTACATTCATTATCTCACTCGTTAGCTACTTGGATCGACCTTTTACTGACGCGAAACGGCGAAAGTCAACAAAGCCTCTGCGGTCAATCAGTGTACGTAGGCATCTTTGTATAACAAAAATATAGATTACGGATAATTGCCTTAATGAATCAAGAAAGGGGATGACATGCTTTGATAATATTTATAACTCGTATAACGTAATATACTTGTGTGGAATGGTTTCACTAGATTTAAAACAAACTAGATAGCGACTGCTATTCTATACATTTTTTAATTTCCTAAGCTTAGAAAATAAAATTAAAATGTATAGAATAGCAGTTGCTATCTTGTTTGTTTTAGATCTCATACGAGGTACTGCTATAATAGTAGTATACCTTGAATTGTATGATGCAGTGATAAGGGACAAGCAGAAATTTTGCCACCATTAACAACTTTAATTAGTCCAAAAGGTGTATTAAAAACTCTCCTCTTGAGAGCACCACAACGTTGACATGTTGGTATTCTTACCTTTTTATTGCACCTAATTAACCAGTATTGATTAAAGTGGGTGGCACCAATTAGTTCAATTCTGGGTGGGGTTCTCCAGAGTCGAGCGGTTAGTGAACTTTACTGGATGTTCGCTGTACATAGCATCTTACCAATAAGGCTGGCAGTTCACGTCTACTGATAGTTAATGGAATGCTTTTAGCATTCATTTTAATTATTTTTCTTTCAAAAATAACATTTTCCCTCAATACACTGTCATGCATCGACATAAAAATGTTTGATCGTTTTTGACGATGATGGGCACAGTAGACAAAAATCCACAACGAGCTTGAATATGGTCACACAAATGTATGATTATGTTTTGAACAAATGTATAATCGTTTAGACGGGGCTTATATTTATTTTTCAAACCATGAATTCAATACCGAGGTAGTTTAAGTGCATATGCCGTTTAATGTGATACAGTACAAGAAGACAAACTGTGCCCAAGAATAATTGCATTCATATTTCGTCGTTTCGACTAAATACATTTCTTTTTGATTCTCTCAACCTGACAATGAGGACGTCAAAATGCCAAGCTTAAATCATAAGACTTACAACAAAGAACCTCATCCAACCAGTTAACAGGGGTTATCGCCCTTAATTTGCAAGCTGGTGCACATACATATAATGCTTTGGCCGTAACATACCGGCCCAGTTAATTGTTATACTTAAACAATAACTATTACAAACTAAAATCGAATGGACAAATCAAGAAAAATCCAATGTCAATGATTACTAACATTTACAAAATGTTCATGCTGGTTAAACTATGATTATTTTACAAATAACTTGCACAGGTCTGCTGAAACATTCAAGAAATTTTGTCGAAATGGCTTTTCGAGTTCGCTTTAAAACAATCACACATAACTTATCTACGGGTCTAATGAACGGGTCATTGAACTGAGTCTTTACTCTGATAGTTATCGCTGAACCCTTCTAAGCTTCTAAGACCATATTTGCCTTGGGCTATTATCAGCAAGGAGGACGTGATCGTTGACAGATAGATTTTGATGCAACCATTTCTGTAAGAGTTGGAAAATTGAGAGATACTAGCGAGACCATCTCTTCCAGAATACATTCGCTAAATGTTGACCATAATTCGATCATCTTTTTACATAACAATCTTTCTCATTAAAAAAATCCTAGGGTAAATCTTGTACCTTTAACAATTCCATATGCCTCCGAAATGGGAACCTGTCGGAGGATTGAAATGCCACTCAATGCAATTCTACTGGAGACGTTCTATGATGTGAGTTTGATTCCACCTGTCAATTTCTGTCTCAAGTTCTCTTTAACTGCCGACAAGATTTGGTCTATTGTGCGGATAAATTTTCTTGACTACCTCGTCTGGCTAACAATTTGGATCGAGTTTTTACAAGAGTCCACATGAGAATACCACTCGAGATGCATGGCTCTAGTGGCCATACAGGTGAATGAAACCTCGTATCGTTTTATGGCGCTCAGGCCCCTTTTGACTTCATTAAGTCCAAACCATGGATGGTTGGAGAGGAATCTGTCTGGTGGCAGGTCTGCCATCTTTTTGACACCACTTTTTTCAAAGTACTTCTTGCACACATCGCCTTTGGAAAATATTAATTTTATTCACGTACTTTATCTCAAAATCCAATGACATATACCCAGCAGCACAATGGATCTCATTAAGGATCTTCTGTGGAAGTGGAGAATTTTTGGGCAACAGATAGAATGTTTAGCGACAAAGGGACAACGGCTCATTCTTATTCTCAAGACAGGGTCCAAGATAAACGAACCAAAAAGTCTTTAAGTGGACTAGCTTTGAGAGTTTTGTTGATTGTTGTTGGATCTTGATGAAGTTGGACAGATCTAAATTATTCAACAGCGTAATACTTTATTTTATTGTCAACTATCGACTGCCTTTTATATTAATCCGTTTCCCTTTGATCAATCTGTCGCAAAAGACTTTTGCCAGTGTTGACCCATTCCTTTAAATGTGACGTCCCTTGTGAGATCTAGCAATTGATCTCCTTAATCTTCAAAACGAAAAGCAGTAATCCATTAAAATGTCTGTTGTATGGGTTTTCTCCACAGCTGAACCGAAAACTTTACGAAGTTCTGCGCCGTCAGCCGGCACTTTTTTTATAAACATAGGGAACAGGCCGTTTTGAATTTGGATTCCATATAAAAGAAGGCCCACTAAACCAACGTTTATTGTTCTGAAATAATTGGCTATTTAGGCCACAAGTTAGACATTGTATCGACATACATCATGAGGCTCAGACACTTATCGAATTATAGCATGACGATTGAAAACAACTATATGTAATCTTCACGTTTCACTGTTTATGTGATTTAGAACTGCTTGTCTATCCGCCCAGAATACAACTTAGATGATTTTGTACTGAAGTGCTCGGCTGATAATCAGGCTGAATTTGGCGCCACAGTGACTTTTGTAAGCTATAATCTTGGAACCATTGCTTTTATATAAAGTTGCACAACATTTGATTTAGCAATCATAAATGATATTGTATTCTTCCGCCAATATCGGCCAATCGAAGGTAAGCAACGAAGCAAAGAAGTGACGTTCACAGTTGTGAAAATGAAATCCAACAGGTTTGTACCACAGAGGCAGAGAACTGGTTTCCAGAAGAGGCAAGTCGTCCATCTATTTCAGCCATTTGCATAGCGCCATACCAGGTATTCGGTATTTCATGCAACCCCCGCTTGCACAAATCTTGTATAATTAGTTTTGCTTCAAGAATAAAAGGCGACAAGCAACCCAAAACGATCGCAGATAGAGTTAGTTACCTCTTTGAGTGGACGAGCAAAATCGTGGACAGATTTTGAATCCAAACGTATCTGTTTGAACTGTCCAATAGACACACAAGGTACATTCATCTGGCAGGTCATTTTTCTAAAGGTTAACAGTTTTGACCTATTTCGATCGCTCATCTGGATGAAACGGTTCTTAGTACTTATTAACGCATAGCCCTACTCCTTACTTACTACTGAATAACGGTCAATCTTTCTTTATCAGAAGTCCGAAGGCGCACCTTACAACTGAATAACGTACAATCCTTATTTTTATGTAATTAGATATTACTGCATTGTTTAGTCCGTTTACTAGTCAAGAGACTGTAGAATAATAACACTGAGATTATGACTCGAACTTCGTCTTTACTAGGAAGCTGCCATTTGCAAGCTTCGCTGAAAAACAAGTGGGTTACATCCAAAACTAGAATCATGGGTAACACGGAACGGAGCGAACACGTAACATCCCCCTTTTCAACAAGTACTTGTGTAACACACATTTTTAACTGGGGATCAGGGGATCAAAACACAATGGGTTCATTTTAGAAAGTTTTTTAGAAATTGAAGTCTCGTTAGTTCAAGCAAGAACAAAAGTCTTTCACAAACTGTGTTTGACTATTAACTTAAAATTCTCAACACAAAATAAACTATAGAGAATGTCCTTGGTCGGATTACACATTTGGGGTTTAACACACATAATCGTTAAATCGAACAGGACGAAGAATTACTCCTCCTCTGGAAGTACGGACTTCATCAGGTTGTTGAAACGTTCTTCATCTCCGATACATCTCGTTCCCAGGTAAGTTAAAATCAGTAGGAATTATTTCGATAAATGGATCTTCATTTTCACGAAATGGCTCATGTGAAAACCTCAGGTCACGTCTGTTACGCCTATACTGTCTACCATATTCAGTACGAACATTATAAGATCTGATGTGAGCTTGACTGTCAACTACAGCTTTCTCCCAATGTCGACCTTTGACAAAAGGTTTCATACGAACAACATCACCTTTAGTTAGTTGGGATAAGTCCTTAGCAGAGCGATTTTAATATTTCGCTTGCTTGACTTTTTGACGTGAAAGCTTGTCACACACACTTTCCACAAGCTTTAGTTTAAAAAGCTATTTTGAAGACAGAATGAGAGTTCTTGTCCTGCGTTTGAACAACCTTTGAGCCGGAGAACTACCAATACCTTCAGTAGGTATGTTCCGCCAATCCAACAAAGCCAGGAACGGATCAGTTTTGGCAATCATGATTTTCTCCATCAACCGTTTTACAATCTTGACAGAACTTTCCACTTTCCCATTAGATTGAGGGTAACGTGGAGATGATGTTATGTGGTCAATATCATAGACATCTGTAAAGCTGTTAAATTCATCAGAATTAAATGGTGGTCTATTGTCAGACATAAGCTAAACCGGTATGCCATGTAGGGCAAAATGTTTCTTCAGGGTTTGATAACTGATTTCCCTGTCTTACTATGTAAACGGTCAACTTCAAAGAAGTCCGAAAAGTAATTTACCGTTATCAAGTAATCTTTGCGGTCGAATTCAAACAGGTCACATCTCACCTTTTCCCACGGACAAGAAGGAATTCCAGGACTGATGAGAGTCTCTTTTGAAATTGTTTGATGGACAGAATTACAAGTAACACATTGTCGGACAAGTTCGGTAGGCCAATATACCAATTCTCTCGCTCTTCGTATACAAGATTGAAGGCCAATATGAGAGGCATGGAGGCGGTCTAGAATTTCAGGTCTCAGCGACAAAGGAATGACTACTCTCTCTCCTTTGAATATAACACCATCTTTATGAGAGAGTTCGTCACGGAAAGAAAAGAATGGTTGAATACATGTTGAAACTTGTTTCTGTTTATCTGGCCAACCTTGTTGAACGAAATGCGTTAAGCTTTCCATGGTTGTATAATTCGTGGTGGCATTCTTTATCTGGATAAGTCTCTTTTCAGATATAGCTAAGTGTTCCATCACATTCACAGTCTCTAATTCTTTTTCAGAGTCGGAACGACTGTCAAAGGTCAACACATGTCCTTTTAAATCGTTCACTGAACCACGACAAGGTAGGTAAGCACGACTTAGGGTGTCGGCCAGGAACATTTCTTTTCCTTTCTTGTAGATCACTTTGTACTCAAACTTTTGAAGTTTCAAAAGCAGGGGAGTCTCTTCGGTGCGTTATGCAATTTTAGCTCTCAAAGTCGAGATTGAATGTTTAAATCTCGTGGTTTTGAACTTTCCTTACTTGAAAATCGCGAAAGCGAGATTTAACTGTTAAATCTCGCTCCCTCTAGTTCTTGATTTCTCGACCTCTTGCATATTTAAACAAATAAAAGATAAAAACACGGGATTCTTGAGTAAAATCTGGTGTTTTAGTAATTGTCTGCAGAGCGAGAACATGAGAACAAGAGGGTGTGAAATTTAACTGTTAAATCTCGCTTTTGCGTCTCCTTGCCTTTCAAGCGAAGAAAGTGCAAAACCGCGATATTTTAATATTAAATCTTGACTTTTAATGGTTTTTTCAGTGTAGGATGAGGGGATGAGAACACGCTAAATCTTGCCACCTCTAGTTCTCGGGTTCTCGGATTATCGCATTCTCGGGGACTTCAAAATATCAAGCAAAAATTAACAAAACACGTATCCGGGGCAGACGCGACACGGGAGCCCATGGGTATTTACTGATCGACTTGAAGCAAACCACGCCTGATCATCTCCGATTACGCACCCACGCTGCCCCCGGTAACAACCAGATCATGTACATGCGGAGGGTATAAAATCCAACCACGAACCTCCACAGGGCTCAGCCTTCACGATCCCCACCTGGTGGATGCATGGATGAACAGCATGTCTGCTTGCGTGAAGAAACAGTTACCGACGTGACGTGTCTTGGCCACAGCTCCACCTGACGTTGCCCGAGTCCTCATCCGAGGCAGTGATCCATGTGTGCTGACGTGTCTGTGCGAGTGTGCTAAAACCACATTACAAGGGAACGTCCATCTTACACTCCGTCAAAAAGCTCGATTGCGACCGTACAAAACACAGCTCCGACTGTTGGCAATAAAGCTGTCAGTCTGAAAGGGAAACGTGCCGTGGTTCAACGTGGGGGTCTACTCAGTGCTCTAGCGACCCGCTCATAGACCTCGAGAATTCGCTGTTGACCGGCAAACGTTAACACGACCCACCCCGCCATACACCGGAGGACGACGTCGATGCAAAAGATGGCGTTGATAGAACCCTGATTATTGGACGCGTTGCAACGCGCAGGGACACACGATACCCCACACCCCGTGCAGTACCCTGAGAACCAATGCCTCCAGGCGTTACACACGCTCGATCAAGAGATGGAAGATATATTACGACGATCGACGCTGTCAGACACAGAGAAAATCCAACAGTACTACCAGATCTTGTAGCGTTGTTGTACCTTTCATCAGCGCCTCCGTGGGGGTGAGCCACCTCAAGCCAGCGCCAACATACCCCTGGGGGTCAGTCTGAACGCCCTATCCACCTCTCCGCCCACCCCCGCCACGACCGACACCAGGTCCTTCACCCCAAGCGTCTCACCCACCGACCCATCCACTCAGCCCTGTCAGCCCTGTGCAGCACGCCAACAGCAGTCCGAGACGGGACCCGAGACGGGGACCGCGACGGTGGTCGAGAGGGGGTTCAACGCATTGGAGAAGAGTTGCTAAGCAGTGTCCCTGCCCGTCTTCGTAAAAAAGCACACGCTCTGTTTCAACGCATTAAGACGAACCCCACCAAGATCACCCCACCACCAGCCTAGTGGACAGCCCTTCAGTGGATAGCACCCCGTGGGCGTCCCTGTCGGACACGCCATGGTACCCTCTATGGAGCGGGGCGGGGCGGTTTATTTATCTCAGGCAGAGCCGCCACGAGCACCCCGCAGAGAAGCGGACGACCCACTGGAAGCACGCAGCAGAAAGCCGCCGGGCGAGCCATCCAGCGAAAGACCCCTCTAGCCGCACCCCGCACCGCCCAGGGCACCACACAGGGAACCGCCGAGACAACCTTCCAGTAGACGACCCACCCCTGGGCGACCCAGTGGGGGACCCGCCCGTGGACGACTAGCCCGTGGGGGACTCAGTGAGCAACCCAGTGGGCGACCCGCCAGTGGGCATGTCGACAGCGACGTCCCCCTCTTCGTTGGAGTCCCTATTAAAAGACCGACACCCAGCCCAAACTCCACAGTCCCGTATGACGGTTCCGTGCGACGACGAGATGTTTTACGAGATGCTGCCAAGCAACAGTTCCATGGGGGTGTTTCTCAACAATACTGTGACCCATTATACGAACCAACTACCCCAGGCTATCCGATTGTGGGGGGAGTGGGAATGTGGCTAAGTGGGTGTTCAGTACCCCATACATGGTTCAACGTCCAGCCCGGTGAAGTGTACATCGATATCATCCAGATGGAGCAGCGCTCTTCGGAACCCATGCACCGACTCACACTCCCTGTGGGCTACTACCCTCCCCCAAGGCGCTGGCCCGTGCCTTGGACAGGTTGTTGAAACACACGCATCTCTCCACACTGCACAACATCAAAGACGCCTTGACCTTCGACTTTGATGAAGAGCTTCAGGTGTTTCAACTCCAGTTCAAGAAGAGGGTACAGTTTGGTATGAGTCTGCGATTACATCAGTTGCTGGGGATGGATTTCGACACCATGGTCAGTATACGGGGACATGAACCATTCGAAGGATACCGAGAGCATGAGCTGGGCTTCAAGCGTTGTACCTGTACTGCGACGTGATAGAACCGCGGGTGGTCGGGGATACCCTCGCCCCTCTGTTATGGATGGTGAGCATCGATCAGCGCAACAACGGCATTCAAGCGAGTCGTGAATTTCAACATATTCAATACCTCCCCGTGCAGAAGAAAGAGTTAACCATGGTGGAAATCGATATAAGAGACGATTATGGGCGCTTGATCCCATTCTCCTGGGGGGGAGGTGATCGTGACACTACAATTTCTACGGAAGCGGTGGGATCATTTCAACCACCACGATGACAGCTCGGAAACAGGCCTACTTCAACTACTACTCGCGACAAGCTGGGGGCGGTGGGTTAAACGTCTTCCGAAGAGGTGTCCATCAACGGGGTCAAACCCATAGCCTACCAAGGTGTCAAAGGGATCGGTCGACAGGCGCTCAACAGTGGGCTGAACGCCGTACAGGATGTGGTCCAGGGCGTCCCCATGAAACAGGCCATGGAACGTCCGCGACGGAAGCCGCCCAACACCTCATCACCCAAGCCAAACGCCAAGGGGCTGAACCACGCCGAACACCGCGCCGTGCAACACGTCGGGCTCGGAAGGGTATAAAAGGTCGGTCACCACGGTCACCACGGTCCGGCGTCGGTCGTAGGCGGCCTTCAACGAGACATCCCTGACGGATTCAGCCCGATATCTTCAGTTAACTACAGCATGCCGTTTGTACAACCTTGTGATGGGTTGAACAGTGAGTTTGATATGTGGGCGTCGCGACCAGTCCAGGGCAGTGTGGTGACGAATCGGTGTGAAACCTACAACCCTATGGCCAGCATTAGAGATGGAGGTCCTGTGGAATTCTGCATTACCAACACTGACACGGACTTGACCAACACCTTTCTGTACGTCTAAGCGAAAATCGTTAAGGGCGATGGGTCCAAGTTGGTGGAGGAGGATCAAGTCGCCCCCACGAACCTGTGGTTGCACAGTCTATGGCAGCAGATCGATATCAGCTTAAACGATAAGCTGGTGAGTGCCTTTACCAACATGTACCCTTACCGAGCGTACATCGAAACGTTGCTCTCTTACGGTCGCAAGGCGAAAGAATCGGATCTTGCCACAGCTCTCTGGTGCAAAGACAAGGCGTCCAAGTTCAACAGCAACAACGGCGAGAACCCGGGGTTTGTCCACCAACTGAAACACACGCGTGGCAGTCGATCGATCGACATGCTCGGACGGCTTCACAAGGAACTTGGGTTTCAAGACCGATATCTCCTCAACCACGTGACCGTGTGAGTACGACTCACCCGGACCAAAGACGCCTTCTGCTTACTCACCAGTCAAGAAGAGCCTGATTATAGATTCGTGCTGCAAGACGCCCAAATGCACATTCGCAAAGTACACATCAGTCCACCCCTCCAACTCGCCCATGTCAAGGTCTTGGAAAAAAGCCAGCCCAATACTCCATTCGACGTGTGCTCACTACGTGTTCATACGGCTTACTGCGCCGTCCCCAAGGCCAAACCGCCATCCTTGGTGTACTACCGAAACGTCTCATTCTCTGCATGGTGGACAACACAGCGTTCCATGGTACTTATAGCGAAAACCCCTTTCAATTTCAACACATGAACTTGAACTACCTGGTGCTACACATGAACGGTCACCAAATTCCATCACAACCCCTCACACCCCGCTTCAACGACATCTTGTACGTGCGGTCGTACTTTAACTTGTTCTCGGGTGTGGGGAAAGCCTACCGGGACAACGAGAACGACATCTTCCGCCAGGAGTTTGACCGTGGCTACACCTTGTTATGTTTCGACCTCTCCCCCAAATTACACTGCGATGCGGAATTTACCCCCATTAAAAAGGCGACCTGCGCCTGGAGATTAAGTTCCAAGCCCCACTACCCAAGACGATGAACGTGCTGTGTTAGGCCGAATTCGACAACATGACTGAAGTGGATCGGAACGGTCAGATCCTGTATGACTTTCAGACCTAAAGCACACACCCACTCACCCACAAGAAATAGAGAGAGAGAGAGAGAAAGAGCGAGAGAGACACTACAACGCAAGACGAAGACAAAAGAAAATGCCTGATGAACACCACTCAAATGGAACGGGTGTTGGGGGAAGACTCCTGGACGTCGCACGTGTGTCAAGGCGTGTTGCCCGGAACTATAGACCATCCCACTCCCATCTACCCGCCGAGTATATCTTGAATACAGACCCGTGTGATCGACCTGGGGATCATTGGGTGGCTGTGTTCTTTGATCATGAGGGTCAATGGCGAGTATTTCGACTCCTACGGCTTACCCCCTTTATCCCCCGGCATCACGCAGTGGTTGACCCAAACGACACGCCGTTGGAAGTGGAATACACAGACGTTACAAAGTGACACGACGGCGTGTGTGGACACTATTGATTGTTTTCCCGTAGGCGGAGTTCAGCTTCATCGTTTCACCAATGAGTTTTTTTTAGAGGGGTCGGTATCCCCTTCTAGACGGGCTTGTGTCACATGGTCAGCAAACGGTTTGAAGCACGTGCTGGGTCGGTACTGCATCACCTGGTAGATGTGTGTGACGACGAGACCGTGGTTCAGGTACCAGTGAAGAAGCGGTGCCCCCAATAGAATCTTCTTTCCCCACATACTTCCGATCAACATACGTCTGGGGGTGGTTAAAATACTATTCGCCTCTGCATACGCCTTCATGTGACCGTGGTGTTTTTAAAGCTGGGTGGACACTCAGCGAACTTGGGTTTCAGGTGATCAGGGACGTGTAGGTCACACTTCACAAAACCAAACAGATCCTGGGTACGGACCTCATCCTCATCAGCTGGGTTCGGGTATTATAGCGGTGGAGAGGGTGTCGAGTCTTGAAAAAGGCAGTTAAAGACGGAACACGTTGACAACACGTCAGCATGAAACTGGCATTCCCACACATTAACGTAAGCGTAGCCCAAGGCTCGGATGTAGGCTTCGTTGTCGAGCACCTCGGTTCGTAAGCCTTCGGCTGTTTTCCCCAGTCTGGTGTTATACTGGACGCGCGTAAACGCGCACTCGTGAGCATGCCAATTACAGCCTTTAAATTGAAACAAGGTCGGTTGACCCTTCACCAGGGCAAATCCATCGACGGGTAAACGCCGATCACCGACCCGCTTCTCCGTAAGGTTCCCTTGATGGCGTATGGGGGTGTCGAGAAGATGGCCGTGCCAGTCTAACCAATCATCAGCAAAGTGGGTGGCGGATCGACGTGGTGGACTCCTTCGGTCTTTGTGGGTAACCAACGGGCGTACTGTCCCGCTGCCATCTCTGAGGCAAGGCAGGTGAGGTATAAGACGTTAGCATCAAACCCCACAATCTTTTGACACATCTTCCCACCTCGTATCTTGGTGACGCTGGCTTGGTGGTGGTAGCTGGGTGAAGATGATCGAGGGCCCACCAACGATGTTGTCTTTCAAACAGGTGTACATGTCCGCGTCTCGAGCCACATCATCGTGGACGTGTGTTGACCCAGCGATTGACGGACGCAGATCGCGTGTGGAACCTCGTCTTTGAGCTTCAAGTCGTAGACGGCGATGTTGACGTGGAATAATAGCTCCGCACGGTCTAGGCAACTGAGAGGTACTCCACGAAAGTGTTTAGCCTCCATCTGAACCCCTTGAAGTAGCGCTGTGCTTGGGTGTCGCAGTTAACTGGTGGTGCTCCGTCTAGGTGGATAGCCAGACATCGAAAGAAACACGGGTTGTCTGTTTAGGGACCGTGCGACCCACTGCGCCCCGATCATAATCTCAGGTAATTTGTTGATGTAGAACACGACGTTGGCGACCTGCTCTACAAACCACTTCATGTCCGGGAGTTGTAGACGACCCCAGGTCATCGCATCGTGCGTCTAATGGGCAGTGTTCTCATCTAAAAGCGCAGTGAAGGTTGCCTCATTCTGTTTTAAATGGGGGTGGGTAAGACCCGGGCATTGTTAAGACTAGGGTATAACTAACCTGGTGGATCTCACGATGCCGCAGGATCAGGCCGTAGGCGAAGTTGACTCTGAAGGCGGTCGTCAGGTCGTAGGCATCGACCCAGGTCACGCTCTCTGTGGAGACGGAAGTTGTAGCTTTCCTGGACAGGACCCCCTCGATGAAAGTGCTGTCGTATGGTGGCCAAGTGCTGACGGTACAGGGCAACGATGTCCGGGTCCTCGGGTAGCACGTCGAGGGGCGGTTCTTGACCATTCACCACGAGGGAGGGTGGTAGGTTCACCGCACATGTGGCGGGTAAGGGCTCTGGTCGTCGGGAAGAGCGCTGTAAGGGCTGGTCCGGTTCTTTAAATGGTTGGCGTGGTACCTCCATCGCCTCTACATAGGGCGGGTGTGGTTCGGGGTGCGTAGGTTTTGGCGGTTGAAATGGGTCGTGGGGGTCCACCACATGACCGCCCTCTTGAGGTGGTAACGTCTGTCGTCGTCGTTTGATCGGGAGCTGTTCCTCAGCCCCATGGTTCACGCGTCGATGACGCATTAAATGTGACGCCCGCTTAAACAAGAAGCAGCAAGCACCAATTCTTCTTCTCGTCTTCCTTCATTGTCTCCTCGAGGTCGGGTGGTGTGCTGTTCTCGTCGATGGCGTAGCAAGCTCCGCTTCTGGGTAAATTGCATAGGACAAGTGTCACAAGAGAACATCGTGGGTAGGTGAGGTATGGAGGTAGGTGGGTTGTCACAGCTAGTCGCAAGGCAAGGCAGGCAGGCAGGTCTGGAATGAAGCTCAAACCGCAGAGAGCCATACTTTTACAGCCCTTGCGCGACCTTGAGCACTGGTTTTATCCAGCTCTAACCGGTTCTCACCAGGTCCACCAACGTGGAAAAACCCAAGCCAACCTAGGTCAATCGGTGCGTGTTCAACACACTATCAGTTGTTTAAAAGAATAAAAACTATAGAAAAAAAACCCCCAAAAAACACAGTAGCCTGGTGCTATTCGTTTGCTAAACCGATGCTGAAGGGGGTTGGTGTTCTGTAGCCTTAGCTTAAATACAAACAAATGTACACACCCCAAAAAAACGAGACAAAAAAAACTGTTGACGGACGTGTTCATAATATGATCTGTAGGTGTACATTGGCACTTATACATAGACTAGGGTATAGCAACCCATAAAAAAGAACAGGTCACTGTTTATAATAAAAAAAAAAAGACGGTTAAGATTACAATCTTCGGGGATTCGTGCGTCACTGTCTATGTGTCTGGGATTGACGCTAATACTGTCCAGCCTGTACCCAAACACCTAAGTGACCCATTGATCTCCCCCTGAATGTGTGATTATGATAGATGGCGCTGCGGTATGTTGAGTATACCATCATGGTCTAAGTGGAGTTTTTAAACCACTCAATACCAAAACGACTGAGTAAACATACTAAAAAAAATAGATGACTCTTTCTAGATATAGATTCTATTTAAAAACACAACGAAGGGTAAACTTTGAGCCTTTCCGTAGTAACTAAAGGTCAAGGTGAATAGATCTAAGTCAAAATTGACCTCATTTTTCACCTAACTGATTTTTTTGTGGTCTAGTACAAAAAGTCTGAGGTCATCCGGAGGTCAGTTTTTTACTTATATTTTGACCAAGTTTGATCTCGACTTTCTCCGATCGATCCGTTTTTGACCTACTATAATTGTCTAATTGTCAAATGTAATCGTTGCTCGTATTTGCCATGTCAACCTTGCTCAAACTTCTGGTCTTGAATTGTTCCCAGTTCTCTGTATGTACATCAATACACAAGTAGAATAAATTGAAGGGTATCTATAGTAACACCCTGAAAAAGTTTAAATTCATGAATGTATCTCAGGTATAAATAAATATACCCGGTATTTATAATATAAATTTAAATGTCACGTTTATCCGAGTTGTTCTAAGTTGGAATTTTTGTTCACACCGACATAATTGTCTTTGTTAACGACGATTTGATAAGAATATGAGTGGTGTAAACACCATAAGATAGAATATCAAATATATAATATAAACTAAAAATCGAATAAAAATTGTGGATAATGTGTAAACATTGTTTAAAATACTTCAATCTTTCTTCCCCCAACTATAATTTATACCGGAAATATTTAAACCTATTGATATTACCTCATTATGGCCGAATTTTGTGAAGAAAAAAAAAATTCTACACTACTGGTTGATTTCTACACTACTGGTCAAATTCTCTTCATGGGGCTCCTCCACTAACATCCATAAGGCCTAAAAAATGTCTTGTTTACTCTAACTTGACCGACCCTACGACATAGCTCCCAGTCTAAAGTTTGTATTGGCTTTTGCAAAAAAAAAAATAAAAAAAAAAAAAAACAAAAAACAAATAAAGGGAAATTTTAGAGACATTTACAGTCAGTATATTTTGATAGCAAAATCGCTTTTTGTAATGTTTTTTGGTCATGCAAGTATCTGTATCAGTTTTATTTAATATCTACTGTTTTCTACAATGTATACAAAAAAAAAATCTGCCTATTTATCCCATTTTTTCTCAGCTGTTCGAGGAAACACAGCATTGTTTCAAATGCCAAAATGTACACTATTCACAGAACCGAATTAGTGTATGTGTTAACTACGATTTTATATAGCATGCATTTTCGTGGTACTTTTGGGCGTTTTGGTAGCAGACATTAGGCCTAGCGGTCCACTCGCTCACTACCTTGAAAACGTTGAAAATAAAAAATAAGACCAAAAAACCTTGAAAATAAGAATTGGGCTGTCAGAATTTTATGTTCTCACATACACTGTATAGGAGAAGATTCTGACTGAGCTTTAAAAATCGATTTTAAGGCATGATCTTTGAAATAAATGAGCAACTGTAGAATTGATCCGTGACTTTACTAAACAAGCTGACATTTGTAATAGCTAACACCAAAACTTAACTCAAATCAATTTTACAATTACACCGCTTGTATTTTCTGTCCAGTGGTGTAACGATTCGTTTCCCTGGCGATAACATACAAATACACGGGATTCCACCATGGAGGTATAGCAGAAGATGTATAATTATTTCCCAAAATTTGGATATTGTTTCATACTCGAATGATCTATTATATTTTAAAGGCTAACTGTGTGCCGGTGACACGGTTTGAGTAAAATACGCTATTTAAAAACAGAAAATTTACCTATTTAATTAACATGGAGAAATCTGCTAAAATCAAAAAAAAAAATAACCATTTTAAAGTTGACATTTGAATACTTTCCAAATTTCGGCGAGCCTCTTTCCCTACACCATGAAGTAGATTGAACTCTTCCATGATGGTTAAACCAGTCCAGAGATATATAAGTTATTAAAAGCAGTGGTCTTGTGTTTCCTTTGATTGCTAATAATGTTTACTGTACTATACACTATTTACCCCCTGGAGCTAGGTTTAGTGTCAGGTTTAGTGCCAGGTTTAGTGTTAGGTTAACTGTTAGGTTTAGTGTTAGGTTAACTGTTAAGTTTAGTGTTAAGTTAAGTGTCAGGTTTAGTGCTAGGTTTAGTGTCAGGATTAGTGTCAGGTTTAGTATAAGGTTTAGTGTTGGGTTTAGTGTTAGGTTAATTGTCAGGTTTAATGTCAGGTTTAGTGTAAAGTTAAGTGTTAGGTTTAGTGTCAGGTTTAGTGTTAGGTTTAGTGTCAGGTTTAGTGCCAGGTTTAGTGTTAGGTTAACTGTTAGGTTTAGTGTTAGTTTAACTGTTAAGTTTAGTGTTAAGTTAAGTGTCAGGTTTAGTGTTAGGTTTAGTGTCAGGTTTAGTATAAGGTTTAGTGTTGGGTTTGGTGTTAGGTTAATTCTCAGGTTTAATGTCAGGTTTAGTGTAAAGTTAAGTGTTAGGATAGTGTCAGGATTAGTATTATGTTTAGTGTTAGGATAGTGTTAGGTTTAGTGTCAGGTTTAGCACTAGGTTTAATGTTAGGTTTTAGTGTCCGGTGTAGTGTCCGGTTTTGTTTCAGGTTTAGTGCTAGGTTAGTTTTAGATTTAGAGTCAGGTTTAGTGTCAGGTTTAGTGTTAGGTATAGTGTCAGGTGTAGTGTCCGGTTTAATTTCAGGTTCTGTGCCAGGTTAAGTGTCAGGTTTAATATTAGATTTAAATTCAGGTTTAGTGCTAAGTTTAGTGTCAGGTTTAGAGTGTCAGGTTTAGTGTGTTAGGTTTAGTGTTATGTTTAGTGTCAGGTTTAGTTTTAGGTTTAATGTCAGGTTAAGTGTTAGGTTTAGTGTTAGGTTTAGTGTTAGGTTTAGTGTAATGTTTATTGTAAGTTTTAAGGTTAGGTTTAGTTTACGGTTTACTTTCAGGTTTAATGTAAGGTATAGTGTTACGCTTAGTGTGAAGATAAACTAAGGTTCAGTGTTAGGTTAAGTGTTAAGTTTACTGTTAAATT
>JAVFBW010195652.1:0-10128 GCA_034783835.1 Mopalia ciliata
TATATACAGTATTGTAGGCTATTGTTGGTTATTCAGGTTCAGATCTCTCCAGATGGTTTGTTATACAGTATAATGTATATACAGTATTGTAGGCTATTGTTGGTTATTCAGGTTCAGATCTCTCCAGATGGTTTGTTATACAGTATAATGTAGATACAGTATTGTAGGCTATTGTTGGTTATTCAGGTTCAGATCTCTCCAGATGGTTTGTTATACAGTATAATGTTGGTTATTCAGGTTCAGATCTCTCCAGATGGTTTGTTAGCAGAGGACAATCAGCACACTTACTCAACAAAAGTTCTTCTGGGTAAAGATGAGGTAAATATTCTTTTTTAAAGCATGTTATATTTACTTAGGCAATCTTTCATGGTTATCACCTAGGATATCCGGGGCTAGGGACATTCATGCTCTTATCTATCGAGGAATATTATTTTACAATGTTACAATGTTATTAAACCACCCATCAATTAGGTGAAAAAGCCTTGACCTTGATGCAAAATTTTTATTGACAGTAAAACTAATTTTTTTTTTTTGTGGCAAGATTATTTAGTATTAAACGTAGTGCCTCTAGAAAAGAAATGGAACTAGAGCCTAAAGGCTTTGATATGAGGCGATTGCCTATGTGTCAAACCACTGACCTGATGTATGATTGTGAGTTAGTTTAGCTAACTGATGGTATAAAATTGCTATTTGATAAGAGTAAATGGTTGGGTTTTTTTTAAATCAACCGATTATAACAGACTAGGTGCACAAAAGACGTAATGCTGAGTGAAGCCCTTTGGTAAAATATACTGATTGTTTCGATTGAATTCTCTCTTCATGGGGCTCCTACACTAAAGCCCAATTCACACCAGACGCAACGCGACTGTCAACCTGCACGAAAACAATTTGTAGAACACTACTTCTTAAGGCCAATTATAACATTACGACGCTTGTGTTTTCTGTCCAGCGTAACGATTCATTAAACGCGATAACATCAAAAAGCAGAACCTCCTTCACAGGTGAACTGAAAACGAGACTGCATTAGGAAAAGGGATTTCACAAATTTTAATTCAGAAAATAGAGACCACAAAGCAACTGAATGTAGACATCCAGGATTCTCTTATTAGACCAGGGTAGTAATTCCCAGCGCTCTTGCTTAGGAGGCAATGAAAGTTACTACCCGAGTTAATTAGATTTTTGTGTCATAAGTTTTCGATTTTGAGACACATTATGACATATCCTTACTTGAAGCCAAAATTCATCAACCACTCAGTAATTAATTGTCAGTTTTTCTTGTTGGTCCTGTTTCAGCCTCTTACCCATGTGATTGCGAGGAACATAGCTGTGGCTATGGGTACCAATAAATCCATCCTTTTGGGATTAGCACTTAAAGACCTCAGTCGTGAAACCACCAAGGTTGTAGAGGACACCATTATAAAGAACAAAGTGTGGGATTGATGAGCTGTTAAATCAATATTCTGTGACCATTAAATACGGAAAAGATTGGGCTGGTCAAAGCAGGGCGAAAATCGGAGACAGATGGAGGCAAATATGCCTTCAAAACACTTATAGGAATTAAAGACAAGGACATCGAAAGACTTTTGTTGAGATACTGAGGCAATTGGATTCCTCTGAAGGCATAACTACCAGCATAGTTAAAATATGCAAAATAAAATATGGCTAATAAATGTTGATATGGGTCTGTTGGTGTAGACAGAATAATATTATTATGCCAGGTAGACAAGTCACCAAATAGTAAGAAAAGAACTTTTAAGTTTTATAATTGAAAAATTTAACAAATGTCAGCTTTCGTACTTAAATTTGCTTCTCAACTCAATAAAGTTTCAAACTAGACTGTTAAACCTCATTGGGGTTAAGCATGATCTGGCTAGAGACTTGATTAAAACCAGCAGCCGTCTTATGTTCAGCCCACTTGGTCACCATTTTAAATGTAGTGTTTTTGTCTGTGTTAAAAAGCTAGATAGTACTTGATGGTTACAAAATGCTGGCTAGAGGATGGTTGTTCTGGCCTTCATGTTAGACAGGGGAGATAATTTTGTAGTGGATTGATATGTAAAGGGAGACAAGTATACTTTCTGGCGGATTGCACAAACCGAATAAAATCAGTGAAAAAAGGCAATGTATTTTGGATGAAAATAGATATACACATCAAACAAATTCACTGTCTAGATTAATTAAAACATCTAGATATACTGCCTGTGTAGGTCACTCCTGTCCAGAGGGGAAAACATTATCCAAGGGAGATCAATTAAGTTTTTTTTATTATACCACATTTTGGGAGAACTGGTGACCAGTTGGAAGAGTGTGATGGATTAAAAGCTTGACCAATGAAGGTCTCATTCATTCGTATGAAATACCCTCTTTATTTAATTATAAAATAAACTTGTTTTACTTCATTTACCTTATAATCTCAGGTAAAAATCCATATAATTGAATTGATAGTCTAACTTGAAAGGTTCTGTGTTAAAAGGCATCTGCCAGGAATGGACTACTTCTGGAGGATAGGCCTACATACTGAAATGGTCATTCTGTATTTTAATTGCCATGGAGGACATACCTGGGAGCCATTTCCTGAGAAATTCCTGTGAGGCTTGGCACAATATGAACATATATTGTGGTATCCTTATCATTACCATTTAATTTAATGTTATGGTTTTCTTCACAACCACTGGGTTGTTATGCAGTCAGGAGTGAAACGACCTCAAGTATGGGTTCAAATATCCAATCATACATTAGTTTGGAGGGAGCTTCATGTTACCCCTGGTGCTCTCAGAGCTAAAGGGTGGGCGGTTGGAGTGAGCTTCATGTTACCCTGGTGCTCTCAGAGGAATAGGAAGCCAATCTGTTTGTCCCGTCCTGGTTTGTTGCCACTTGTGTGGAGGATGGTTTCCTTTACCCATTTGGCTGCCACCTCCTCATATAAGTGAAATACCGTTAAATACGACGTTAAACCCCAATCAAAGAAACAAACCTATCATACATTAAACACAAATTTTTGCTTTAAGTATTTCTAAAAGTACATTCTGTCAGATTTTCATGTTTTACGCAGCTTCAGTCAGAATGAAGAGTCACAAAACATTGAAGGAGGAGACAGGGTTAATAATACCTATAAACCTTACCTGTATGATGTGTGTACTAGCTGTCGTTATATGGGGGGGTTACTTAAACCACACAGTACAACAAGTCTGGAGATGAAGTGTGTGACCTGAAACATGTAAACAGTGAAAGACAAAACCACAATGCCAAGTTTTGTATCCTGTTTAAAGTTAGTCACTCCTCACTTCTGATTTACAGGGAATTTGTGCAAAACAACAGACAGGTCTGCTATAAGAGAAAATAAAAACAAGTCCACAGTTCCTTCACATTATCAGGGATCCCAAGTCTTCTAAATTTCCTTACTGTTTAATATCTTTAATATGATACATATTCAATTCATGGTGAGTTACATTTTACAGCTGAAACAAAAAACCTTTTGTTGTTCTTTTAATCCAAGACAAGAAAATGTTTAAAACTCTGATGGTTTTGTTTTCTATGCAATTTAACTATAATAGTGCATGTTAGTCACGCAATGTGTTCGCCCTACTCCAGGTTATTAATTTTACTTCCGGGCACTCACTACATTCTTTGTAGTTCTAGCATCATCAAAAAGTTAAAAAGATGGTGATTCTCTTTTCAAGTGCTTCAGCTGCACCAAACAACAACACAATCACTGTTAAAGATTAGTATTTAACACATAGCGCCCGAGTTTGGAAGCGGTACCCGGGAGTCCGGTACAGGAGAACAAAACTAACATGCCCTTTTAATATGCAGGGAGTATGGTGGTGTTTACCCATTTACAGACTACTAAAGGGCATTCCACTTTAATGCTTGTTGCCTCATCACTGAATACAACCATAAGGTGAAGTGGAATGGTTACTCTGCTAACTAAATGCAGCTTGCAGGTATGGCAATGTAAATTACTAGGGGGGCAAGCTAGTGACAACCCATCCACTGACAATGCGTGTGTTCCTGTTCAAGCATTCATTTGATGTATTGTAGCAGTCTACCAATAAACAAAGAAATCAAATACAGGTGTACCTATGTATGCGTAATTTTGAGTGCATATTATGCATTGAAATTTGTTAATGAAGGCTAATTGAAACCAGTTTGACAAATAAACGATGAAAAATATAATTTAAAACCTATAACCTTTTTATAACCAGAGGGCATCAAGGAATGCTATGTGTGGTAATCACTGAAGACAAAATCCATGTCTTAATACAGTATCCCATTACAGTTCTGACCCTGCCTGCAGGTGTCTCATTTTCAATGAATTGGCTGGACGGAATGCTCAAGATAGGTCAACACTATTTGGTTTTGGAAGAAAAAAATAATAATTGGAAAATTATTGAATGACAAAATGTTCAAGAATTTAGGCTTAAAATATCACAAAAAACTTTAGTTTGGGTTGGTAACTATTTAAATAGGGAAGTGTTTTTTGTCCATCATGAAAGTATGGATGCCCAGTTTGACCAAAATTATACATCTCTGCCACAGCTACGATAAACTTTATTAAGTAACACACTATATATACATGGAGCTAGAAAAACCAGGCAGAAATCAGTCCAGAAGATATAAATTCTTTTTTCCAAATATAATATCTTTTCGGGTTTGATTGGGGTTTAATGCCACTGGTAAGTATTACAGACAAGACAGGACAATCAGAGGCTAAAGTACAATGACATCACAAACAGATTGGCTTCAGGTTACCCCTTAGGTCTGAATACACCAGGAATATCCCTCCCATCATAGAGGTCAATCGGTTACTGACCTATTTATCCCATGCTGTATAAGCCTTGTATATTGTCTTCATTCTTTGAAACTATTTCAAGTATGATATAAATTACATCAGTGTGTGTTCTTTCAAGTATTGTCCCTCGAATAGTTTTATTTTCCCCCTATTTAAACTAAAAATGTTTGAACTCTACCATACTTGCAATATAGTGCAAAACATCTGCTGAAAATAGTTCTGAATTAAAACCATATTTTTTTTATGAGACAAAAATATAATACCAGTTTGATTTTTACTATAAATGTTTACTTCTTCAGAAGTTGGCTGGGATCCCTGACATTTATTTACAGCAAACATAATTTGCATAGAATGATTGTTAATGAATACAAGATTAAATAAAATCTTTTGGCCCATATTGTCTTTAGCATGTTTTCGATAACATACTATAACACAACCTTTGAGAAATCGCCTGCATATTTGGATTTATCCAACAACAGCAGGTCACAATTTATAAACAAATCTGTAATTACAGAAAAATTAAACAATCCTTTATAACTGATAAGAGGTAAAAAGGCTTGTCATATCACTGGTCTGCTTCCATTTCGTCATCACAAACAATACCCGCTATAATGATTCTACAGGAATGTTACATCCTAAAATCCTCGATCATCTACATGACCTTTATTATGGTCTTCAAGGTCAAAGGACATGATTTCATTGATTTTTGTCACAAAAACCTAGATTTACAAAGAATTGGTCATGTAAAATGATCTTCACTGTCAAACTTTTTCTTTCAATTTTGTTAACTTCAATAAAATATTCCTACAAAACAGTCTGATTCAGAAGAATTTATGACTGAATCTGTGTGGCACAAGCATTAGCATATCAATTCAAATGAGCACAGTAGCTATCCAGCTGATGTCTGTTCAGCACCTCAGTGTGTAAGTCCACTCTTCAGGCTCGTCCAATACACAATTAACCTTATCATTCTGTAGAGAGCTTAAGGCACTAGGATCGTCCAAATGTAGGAAACCAGAATGAAAGACTATGTCCGCAAACCAAATCACCGTAACAACAGCAGAACATGAGTAATAAATATGAAGAGATGAAGGAGAGGAATGAGGTAATAGTGGGGTCAGACATCCTCTACCCTACAATCACTTTTGGCCTTTTCCTTCTCTAAGAGTAAGCTTAGAGTTTTGTAAGTGGTTTGGAATGGTGGTCTTAAAGAGGGGTTATAGGACCAGCAATTCAACATCAAGTTATAGACGTCTGGCGGAGTGTGATCTGGACAAGATAAAGTATTTCGCTCTTTTACAAATGCTACCACTTCCTCATGGGTCATACCATAATAAGGCTGAAGAGCAAAGGAGAAGATTTCCCAAAGCACTACCCCAAATGACCAAACGTCCGATTCAATCGTGAATTTATTATATAGGATAGCTTCCACAGGCATCCAGCGAATGGGGATTGCATCTTGGTCACTCCCTTTGTAGTAGTCCACACTATGAACACTTCGGGCTAGACCAAAGTCAGAGATTTTCACTCGCAGATTGTCTCCAACTAAGCAATTCCGTGTGGCTAGGTCGCGATGAACGTACCCTTTTTCCGACAAATACACCATTCCAAATGCTATTTGCTTGGCTATGATAAGCAGATGAAAAATGTCAAGGTTGGAGGCGTGTAGTGTATCAGAGCTACCCATACCCGATTCAGGGCTGTATAGCCGAAGGAACTCATTTAAGTCACCCTTAGTCATATACTCAAATAATAAACACATTGGTTTTCCCATAGCACATACTCCCAAAAGTTTAACTATGTTACAATGAGCAAACTCTGCCATGAGCAAGGCTTCACGTTTAAAATCCTGTTTTAAATCATCGGAAGCATCCTCCTTTAACATTTTCACAGCCACCAGGGCATAGCTATCCCCTTTCAGGATGCCTGGAGCCTTAGCCTGGAATACCCGTCCAAATGCTCCCTGACCGATATCTCGCATATAAATGATATCATTGCGAGGGTATTCTAATTTCTCTAGCCGAGGGTCAAGTTTCAACACCTCTGCGACTCGGTGGTATGTAATGTTTGTAGGAATCTTGGCGATGTCTACCTCTTCAATGTCCTCCTGAGGTGTGGCGTCATAACGACCACGATCCGAGGGATGACTTAACACCTGTCGACACCGCCATATGATGAAAGCCAAAGCCACCAATCCGCCGGCCACAACAACAGACACTATGATAACAGGCACATGGAAATATGTTTTCGGGTATTCCTCGGATGAATCTACACTTTTACCAAGGTGCTCTGCAAATATAAACAGATATGGTTAAATATTTAGTTCAGATGAAATCATGTGTCATTTCTAACGCAAATATCAGCATAATAAAATGAGGGATTTCCTTTCCAAACTTGCTATATACATGTATTATTTGACTGATCCATTACAGCAGAGAAGAGACACAGTGAGAGATGGGTCACTGAATGTACAGGTAAGCCTTGCGAGGTCAGAAAAACAATGTCTGTTCTAATGGGGCACATTTAAGTCGTACTAAAGGTAATTTCATTCATGGTGTGCCAACCCAAAGAGACATGAGTGGTTAGTAATGATAACAAAATAGGAAATAATTAAAGGGAGCAAAACATAGTGCAGTAAAACAAATGTTTAATTAAGTTTAGGAGTCAAACAAATATGCTTCCAAAATTTGAAAGCCCGTTCAGCAGTATGGTTTTAACCTTGTTCACATTGTCTGTAATACCACTATTGTTATTGTAATGTATCGTTATGTGGCCATGGAAATCAGAAATTGTATTGAAATGGCCCCATTCAAAATAGGAATGTAATTAAGTGTAAGAAAAATGTCTTTCCAAAATTTGAAAACCCTGTGTTAAGTCATATTTTTGTTCACGTCCTATATACTGACGGACAGACAGAAAATTTGATTGGACTGACCCCTGACTGACAAAAAATGCCCCCTAGCAAGCAGATTTTTTGCAGGCCTTATTTTTTAAAACAGTCGTTCAGGTTACGTAGAGGTTATGCAAACGAAAATTCACGCGAATGATCACCATTCATTCAAACTAAGACCATGCACTGTACATCGGATGTCTACAGTGTATGCACATGTTCTACAAACGATAGCCAGAAAAGGATTCTCATACGCTGTGAGAAATATTTTTTATGACAGACTGACCACACTCTAAGTTTATTTAAGTATGAACCATTTCTTGCTTCACTTATGACATAAATTTGAGAAAAAAAAAAAGAAAGAATTTACTAACTAAAAATGAAACAGAGATCTATAAACAGTGACATAGAAAACCTAGGGCTGTGTTAGCTACAACCTGGTTGACTGGCTCCGGCTCTCCAGCCAATCAAAGGCACTGTTGGTCTATGGTCTTCTTTAGCTCTATGTCTGCTCATGTTTTTCACGTAACCGAACGATAGGTTACCTGGGTTTTAATTCACATGAACGGTAGATTGGTTAGGCAAAATTTTGAAAAAAGAAGGCCTGTTTTTGTGACTTGTTCGGTTTATACTGACCACATTGAGGAACATTACATGGCTCCCATCGAAGTGTTCTGTTCATTGTGTAGCACCATGGCTGATCTTCCTCTGCCCCGGGGTTGCGGCAGTAGTTTGAGGCGTTATGTAGCTCTATGAAGAGATCCGGGGAGCGACTGTGGTTGTGAGGAGTAATGGCTGACCAGGCTTGACACGCCAAACCGGAACGGGTAATATTCACTGTGCCGTTATACCAGCGACCTTTGCCCTTAAAACATTCACCTGCAAGTAGAGGAGATTCTAAACACGTTAGGGGTGTAATATCAAAATTATATTAATGGTAGATCAATAAGTTCATTACAAAAGCTTTAAATAACCTATCCTATAGAAAGTTTTGTTATGTTGTTTATAAGCATTGGATGGTTATCTTAGTCAATGTTATAACTTATTTGAAAGTGATCTTGGTAAATGCAAGGACTTATGTTATATTAGACAATATCATGACTCTATACTGGTAAATCACAGCACATAGTCAAAACCATATACAGGAGAATCTAATCCAACTAGAATTCATTATATGCCAGAGAACCAAATTGAAGAAAGCATAGCTAAATATCTTTGGAAAATTTTATAGATGGTTTCAAATGAATAGGTAGAAGAACACATTTCAAGAGTTCAGAGTGCAGGAGAGAAATGTGTAACCAACGGAAAAAAATGTACAAAAAAAAAATCTTACTGGAGACAAGTGTTGGATCTGGTTGACCATAGTCCACATCTGAGCAAGCATTGAGACTGGTTTTAGGTGGGAGGTGTGCACAGTCGGGTAGCCGGAAATGGGCACGATTCTTGAGGTAAATGCCGTTCTGTTTATGATGCTCCAACAAATTCCACTCCTGATAGCAGTAGATATCTCGTACAGCCAAACAACCCTCCCTGGTAAAAATACAAGGTTAGTGATTTTGATTGGTGTTTAAAGCAGTACAGATTATTCAGTAATTTGTAGATATATTTCAGGCATGACACATTGAACATTCTTAGCCTGGTATGTGGGCGTGTCGCACAATCGGAGAGGGGATAATATCAAGATTATGCACAGAGAATGTACCATTCGGTCTCTGGACAAAGTTCATTAATTTGTCTGCTTGTGGTTTTTCCCATTACTCACATCACAGCCAAATGGGCGAAGGAAACCCCCCTCACAGTCACTGAACAAGTCAGAAGACATATTTTGATTCGAATTTTATGCCTAAGCCACATTTGCTCTACAGCGTGGATCGATGGCCATATGTCCCCAAATTCGAAATATGCGGGGGCCACAGCATATCTGCCGTGGCCTCAGAGTCTTTCTAAGGCGTATCCCTGTCTTTTTCCAGGCCGTAGGGGTTGGTGTGGGATTATAACACAGAGTTATAACTTTTTTAATTCTTGGTTCGGCGTAGCAATTAGACATGTTGAAGGCCATGTCATTGAGCGGTACCTCGGCGACCAAACATCAGAAAACAGTGGCACTTCATTTGTCGTGCAGCATTTGCGGAATCCCAAACAACTGCGACAGCCGCATTGATTCGATTTCCACAAATCCAAAACAAGCCATGTGGCTACCCTAACATATGTGACTGTTACAGTATGTGTCTGTAGTAATGCTACAGCAGCCCTAAAATTGCTATTGGTCTTAGATATTTTAGATCCCACAGTTGCATGTGACTTGAGCATTACTCTTCTAGCAGGGCATGCCAGCATTAGATGAAGATAGATGTTTGTTTGTTTGATTGGTGTTTAACGTCGTACTCAAGGGTATTTCACTTATATGACGACGGATAAAAATACAGAACATCACAAACAAATCTGC
>JAVFBW010195674.1:0-10128 GCA_034783835.1 Mopalia ciliata
TGGCTTGTAGCCTGTAAGAGAGGAACATACGAAATTGGCGAACTATGCTGCCAACAATTCCCCCAAAAAACGTTTTTTTTTTCTGACGGTATTTAGAACCAGATTGCTGCTAGTGTTGTCTTGGGTACCGTCCTGACCGAAGCAACGGTAATTTATCTATATATTTACGAAAGTGTCTGTAGTGGACGAGACTAAGACAACTCTCGTACTACGCAATGCCAGGCCATCGCGCATTAATTTCCGCCAATATTTGGAGGGACGTTTGTCATGAGCAAATAAAATAAGTGCGAAACAAGATGATCCAGGTGTATCTACGAGTTTATGTCTTGACAAAGGAAGTAGAATCGGTTTTATTTTAGAATGACCATTCCAACCGCTGATATATCAGGCCACTTTCCCCGACTAGATATCAAGGACTACTCAGTATTATTTTCAGACTAACTAAGAAAGTATTATCCAAAAATAAGGAAATATTGTTAATATTCTCTTTCTATAAGACACAAAAATAATTCAACATATTGTATTCAACATCCACTATGTAAAAGCGAGACGACTATTTAGTCTATATTACTCAGACAGTCTGGTTGTGAATATTGTATTGCAGATAGAATGAATAGGGAGACAAATCAACTTAGCCTTGATGCGTTAACTTAACAAAATATGAACTGATGTGCTGTGATAAAAGACAATGGGGCTACTCACCATAAAAATTGTTAAGGTTAGTTTTTGTGTTTGGTTTAGGATGAACAATAACCCAGAATTAAGAATTAACGTTTTCTCTTGAATGGCATGTTAACTACGATACTAAAATTGAGAAGGTGGAAGGTTACTAAGAACTAACTGGAAGTAGCGTTCCTGTACATGTTGGATTGTCCAAGAAATCTGATATGACATGGCTTTACACTCGGTGGTTCTGCAGTCAACATAATCGATAATAACATAAATATGTGTGGGCTACTCACCATCAAAATCATCCTTATATGGAAGAGGGAAAGGTTGTGAGGGGGGTGGGTCCGGGGCGCTTCCCTTCTGCCCCGTGGTGATGGTGGTCAGAGTCCAGACCTCATCAACACCCAAGGTCAAGGTCACTTCATTGTTTACTACCTGTAAAGTTAATATGGAAAGTTTTGCCGTTACCCCTGGCTTTAGAAGAAAATGAATACTAGTACACCATGGATTTTGTGTAATGATCTTGGTGTTCTTATAGGCAAAGTTATATTTATATCAAAGTGCACGTTCGAAATCCAAGAGGAAAGTAAAAACATTGCCATATAATTAATTATCATAACTTACGTTTAGAAATATCATAATTATTTTCATAAGTTACAAATGCACTATCCCATGTTAAGTCTTAATAGCTTACTGTTTACAAAATTATGAAATAAATACTGAATAAAAACACACCACGAAAACAAATCATGAAATTTTCAGAGAAACCTCGGTAGCCCAAGTAGCCTACGACCATTTTACGAATAACGGACATAAATGTATTCGATATGTGATGACTTATCTAAAAAATAAAACGTTTGTAAGACGACATCTTCATGGTATATACAATTTTCACATGGTTTATAATTTGATGTTTAGTTATTAATTATATTGTTGACATACAAGCAAACCATCAGGATCTAGACAGCGGCTATGCGCAAAAATAACATATGCAAAATTTTCGGGATACGTTGAACCAAATTTTTCCATTCTAAATTGTATGTCATAGCCGCTGTGATAAAAAAAAATCCTCACATTTTTTTTTGTTTGATTGGGGTTTAACGTTGTACTCAAGGGTATTTCACTTATATGACGACGGATTGTCCACATCACATTTTTTTTTTCCTTGCCTAATCACGGTGGAAAACCTGGAAGAAACCTCTTAAAAACCACCTCCGTGATTGCCGGAGCCACATCGTGTGACTCACTCATATACCTGAGGGTCAATAGACCGACTCGATCCTGTTCACGGGTGTTCACGGGTGTGGTTTTAATGCCTCGATAAGTTGTATCGGTAATCTCAAGTTTAGTAAAGGTTTTTTGTAAATTTCTATAAGCAGGAATATGTTTTAATAGTGTCAAGACAATGTCTTGAATTTTATGCATTTTCATCATAACATGAAGCGCATATATATTACCTTGATCGGAGTCAGTTGTTTAAAGATCACATTTTGAGCTTCACCAAACCCCAGCTTGGTGTACCAAACTTTTAAAATGTGGATGTTTGTCTAATGAAAAATTAGAAATATATACAACAAAAAGTTCAATAAGATAAGAATACTTGTTGACAACTTAATTAAGGCCTCTAGGCCTTCTTTGGGACCATTTGTGTAGTTTAAGGTCGTTTCAGACTGCACTTATTTATTTCGTAATTATTGCTGGGGTAGTTTTACGCCTGAAAAACAACATTGTTTAGATTACAAAGGGTCAATAGAGGATTTTAACTGCATCTTTGAAAAAAAGCCCTATACTAGCGATCCTCTAAAAACTGACACAGAGGCTGCGATGTAAATATAAAGGTTATATATCCCATGATTATGGAATACAGACAGGACCCAATGGACCCATCACATCTTAATACTCACGAATGATCCAGCCAGTCTGAATGTGACATTTTGAGGACGGACACTGTAAGCTGGTAACGGTGGTCGGATGCATATAGAGTGGTCATGGCTCTTAAAATTAACAAACAAACATATATTATTTTTAGAACGTAAAGAAAGGGAGGGGAAAAAAGACATAATGTATGCACAATATTTATATTTTTAAAATCGTCAACAACAAATTTGCCAAAAATGTATTGTTTGTTAGATTGGTTGGAGTTTAGCGCCGTACTTAAAGTTATTTCATTCACATGACGTCTAGCAAGCCATTTGGGGAAGAAATCCACCCTTGACGCCAATGGCAACAACCAAAGACAAGACGGGACAATCTGTCCCAAACAGATCGGATTCATTTTAACCCTTAGCTCTGAAAGCACCAGAGCAACATGAGTCTCCCTTCCAAAACATGTACTACATAAGAATGATGTTGGAGCTGATATGAAAAACTATCCAAAACCAAATTGTTCATCATAAATAAGTTAGTATGAAACCCTAATTTCTGTGTTTAAAACAGCCTTATATTGGACAGAGGTAAACAGCGGTAACCGAAAGTATAAATTTAAAAGGTACGTGATGGGTATCGCTTCCATTGCTTTTAAAATGTTGTTATAACCAATCTGCTTGAGTGATAATGAATCAATTTAATTCTTGCATACCGCTGTTTCCAGAACGAGAGTCATATCGTGTGTGAAGGTATCCGTAAAGGTAACATAGCTGCCTCCCCCCGTTAGATTTCCCACGCCGGAGCCGTGTGATAAATACTTCCATCCGGGCTTCGTGAACTGAGTTCTGTGAGCTGTAGGGAGGAATACCATAATAAAGGTGTTGGTAATTGGTCACATTTCCTGATAAGGGTCCGACGTCATACTCAATGGCTTTCTCTCTTGTATGACAACGAATTGTCCATTTAACACTCCCTTTGTTTAAATACGGTGGAAAACCGGGAAATAGAACCATAAAACCAACCCAGCGATTGCCGGAAATACATCGTGTGATTCACGCATATACCTGTTGGCCGACAGACGGACTCGAATCCGTGAACGGTACATCAAGAACGATGAGTAAGCTGACATGCGAAGCCTCGTAGGCGGACTAAAACATCAATTTTGTTAGCTGAAAGCCGACTGACCAGCGTAGTGACACTTTTCCTAACACTGAGATATACCTTCTGAGGTAAAACAAATAAAGAAATCTGTACACATTACGGACTATTTTTATCTGTTGATTTAAAACTACCTGTCATGAAGGCACCGATCGTTTGGGGTCCGAGATAAAATGTATGCAGTACATTTAAGCACCTCCAAGTGGTCAGTCAAATGGACGATTCGATATCTAAACTAGTTTATGGTCAGTACTCACGAGAAACTTAAGTTGTACGATTAAGTTAAGCAGATAAATGGAACGAGTGTCGTCCATAAGATTGACAGATAAATAAATTGTTAAGCAACAAGCGGATAAAAATAATTAAATTGTTTGTTACTAGATACAATGACATCGTTCAGAATAGATTAAGAAAATATTATTAATCAAGCACAAACAAAGAAAAAGACGAAATTATTAAATGGGTATGACTATAATTATTGTATGCAAACCGTACAATGTGAGGATTGTCTAGTAAGGATTTATGTTAAAGCATCACCTGTAATCCATATGGGAGATTCTACAGTATAACTTCCGCTCCATGGCTCTGTTGCCGTCATTAATCCCTCTCGGTAGTGAGGTAATCCATAGTAGTAGGACGCCATTAAATTCCACGATATTGTCCTGTAAAACGGGTCCAATAAACTTGTGTGATTTATTGGTGATTTATTGTCTCCTTATAGAAGACAAGCTAACTAATCAGTGGCTATATTTATATACAAAATCCTTTCCTTATAGAAGACAAGCTAACCAATCAGTGGCTATATTTATATACAAATCCTTTCCTAATAGACAAGCTAACCAATCAGTGGCTATATTTATATACAAATACTTTCCTAATAGAAGACAAATTAACCAATCAGCTGCTATATTAATATACAAATCCTTTCCTTATAGAGAAACAAGCTAACCATTCAGTGGCTATATTTATATACAAATCCTTTCCTTATAGAAACAAGCTAACCAATCAGCGGCTATATTTATATTCAAATCCTTTCCTAATAGACAAGCTAACCAATCAGTGACTATATTTATATACAAATACTTTCCTAATAGAAGACAAATTAACCAATCAGCGGCTATATTTATATACAAATCCTTTCCTTATAGAGAAACAAGCTAACCAATCAGTGGCTACATTTATATACAAATCCTTTCCTTATAGAAACAAGCTAACCAATCAGCGGCTATATTTATATACAAATCGTTTCCTTATAGTGGCTGACAAAAGAAGGCACGATTATTGAGGATTGCTAGAGAAGGGTTTAGTTTTAACTATCCACCAAACCCGTCTATTGGCTATTTTAGTCTAAATCTTTTTACCGACATTGATTGATCCAAACTAAACTTTTTTTCAGGCAACTAGTTAAACGGCTCAGATACGACATTAATAGATACAATCTGAATCAACTCAAACGTTATGACCTCATTGATTTTATCCGGATTGACCTTCTTTTGGCCGTCTTCATTGCAACATCTCGTGTTGTCAGTGGGTTAAGACAAGATGATTAAAATTTGTCAAAATGAGCGAGTGGTAAGACCAATAATGAAACTCGTTCAGCGTATATAGGCTACTATTATATATTCCCCAAAACCAGGTTACACATCAAGTATCCACGAGGCTTGAGGTATCGGACTTATTATCGTTTTACACGTGAGATCTCGCGTGATTAGATTGTTCACTAATTTTATATGAAATTGTACATCTAAAACCAGACATTTACTCACGATGTCATAAGTCCGTTCACATAATTCTGGTTTAACAGCTGAAACGAAAAAAACGAATCCTATATAATTCGAGTAGATGTTTCTCAAATATGAAAACCTATAGAAAAACATATATTTTGTCGAATTATTACACAATATTGTATATATTTTCCCACAGATGACCATTATTCTATAAATTTGACCTGGTTATTTCCTCTGCAGAGTGTTTCAACTACCTATTTTATATAGAGCACGATAGTATTTGTAGTGAAAGTACAAGGGTCGATGTTTAATAATTATATTGTATCAATATCATCATAAATGTTGAGATAATGAGTCACAATGATGTTGAATCTTTTCGGAATTCCACTACTTAATTCTCACTAATTAAAAATAATGTGTTAAATGTCCTCTTACCCTTGCCCAGCATCCGGCCCCGGTGTTGTCGTTAAATGTGCTGTAATCTTCGGAAGCCCACAAAGGCTTCCCTACCTGGACTGCTTCAGGGACGGATAGGGTTCCCGGGTAGTGAGACCTGTAACATAGTAATCACATTGGTAGTCACAATTAGCGTCACAACTACCGTAACTAGACGTGTCGATCCAAACACTGTTTTACATATCACTCATACAATTTAGGAATAATATCCATTAACTTTTATTCTCAAACCAAATCTAGATACAACACACGATTGTGTTAGTCCGCCATGTAAGATATGACATTATTATTAGTGTCAGGTTGATGGTTACCGTGAGGTTAAGGTTTATTGAAGGGTTTCGTTTCGGGATAAATTTAGTGTTAGTTTAGGGTTAGGTTAAGGGTTATATTATTATGGTTATGTTTGCATTGTTTGTTTGCTTGTTTGATTGGGGTTTAAAGTCGTAGTCAAGGGTATATAACTGAGGGTCGACAGACGGATTCGATGCCGTGAACAGTACATCGACGTATGCTTAAAAGTGCACAAGCTAATCACTAAGCTACGCCCGCGGCCCGGTAAGGTTTGAAGTTAAGATTAGGGTCAGGTTAGGGTTTATTTAAGGGTTAAGCTTCGGGTTAACTTTAGTGTAAGTGTTAGGCTTAGAATAAAGGTGATAGCATGAGGTTAAGTTTGCAGTTGTGGTTAGGTCCAGGTTAAGGTTTATTTAAGAGTTGATTTAGGATTAGGGTTAAAATATTAGAGTTAGGTTTAGTGTTAACCCTAACCCAGAACTAAGAATTCACTTTTCGCTTTACATAGCGGGCCACAAATTTCAAACTTGTCGACTTGCATGACGAATGCTCAAGTCGGAACAGCTTCAGATTCTGCCTTCTTAAGAATGAATGACAATACTGCCTCCACGTGTGACTGAACCGTGGGAACTCACCCAACCGAGTCGATGGAGGACGTAAGTTGTTGATCTTTCAACATATCATTGACTATCAACCATCCGTTGTCATCGGCTGCACAAATCCTGACGCTGGTCAAGCCACGTTCATCCAGCATACTTCTGAGGCCCTGTTTAATAATAAGCAATATTGTTTGAAGATGTAAAAAAAAAAAAATAATAATAATAAAAATAAAGGCTAAATTGCTAATGATCTGAAACGTTTATTTTAAATATTCAGATGTAAGACCGAATAATTGTTAAATATTGTGCCAGACTTTTTGAAACCACAGGTTCAAATTCTAACCGGATGTTCAAGGCCTTGATCTAGAATAATGAAACCGAGTAAGGAGAGACCTATGTTTAAAAACACGGAAGTTGCCCATATTTTTTGTGAGCTTGCTTATAAACTGTATTAGATGTGGCAATAATAAAACGCTTGTTGATTTTGCTTTGCTGGCCAATAAGGACCATCACAGCTAAATTCTGGGCCAATGGTCCCTATGGGCCACTATAACCCTATGGAGAGATTTTATTCCCCAGCGCATATATATGGGTCTAATGTATACATTTATAATGTAAAGAAGTCAACTTTTGCTTCCCTCCACCGGGATTTAAACTAAACTGTTTCAACATTCTTACCTTTATATATGCAGTATTGTATGGATGTTCGTTCCATATCTAAAAAAGGGCGAAAAAGTGTCAACTCAAATACACAACATATTACTGTTCACAGCTCAAATGTATAATATTAATCCCGTGACCATATCCAATGCCGTTAAGGAATGCCAAAATAAATATATTTCACCAATTAAAACCGAAAAATAAGCACAACAGCATCCTCAAAACATTAGCTGAATAAATATCGTAAAACAAGTGTCTGTCTTTATTATTTGGTGCTAAAGTGAAGATTTTAAACTATGTTTAACGACATTGCAACTTTACTCATTACATGATGTATTAAAATCGAAATGAATGTTTATAATAAGGAACTCATACAGGTCTTATTATGAAGCGAATTTTTTTTATTTATTGCCATTTCTTTAGGTTAAAAACTTCGAATACATACGCCAATGATGTCAATTTTCAGGTTATAGTACGTCTGTGCACCCGTAATCCATCTGATGACGTAATCAGCCGTGACGTCAGGTCTGACGTAGGGGTTCTGAGTTCCATTTCCAATCCAGCCAGGAAAAGCCCAGGGTAATCCGTACAGAAGAATGTTTGGGTTTCTCTATGACCAGAATGAAGTAAGAGCTATATGATATTATTCGCAATACAGAAAGATATTTGACGATTTTGGTAAAACCGTTCAACTAAATGATTTTCGCCACGGCTTAATGGATTTGTCTAAGCATTAATTATAAATTCGTTATTTCGAATCATCGCCGTATAAAAAAACAATACATTATATCACTTTCTGAGAAAGGAAAACTATATCATAGAACACAGTAAACATTTTGACAGGATTAGAATACAGTGACAAAAAGTAGTGACACTTAATTATGTGTCCGACTTTTTGCGTTAATAATAATTAACAACATTCAAGGGCCGTGACATGAATCGTGGTTCAATTAAATGCAATTGAATGTACTGCGCATGTGTTCGGGACCACATTTCGTCTCCGGATACCATGCACAGACTGGTTTTGACTACGTTTTTTAGGTGTACCACTGTAAAATGGTCAACAAGTTAATTACCCACTAGTACTACTTCAAAAACCATTCCATAAATAATAAATAAATGCTACATTCCTTAGTTTTCACAATTTTGTACATTATGTGAATAATTATTTTAAATAAAGCTTTACCAAAAAATAATTGCTGCGTAGGCCTATCCAAGATGATATAATTGATACATTTTGGATCAACATAAATCATCAAAGACCAAGGCTAGGCCTATACATGGTTAACCTTCATTTGATTATTCAGCCAACACATTCATTCAACCACTGTTCAAAATTAATATAGGCCTGCTAGTGTTGTTGTTTTTTAACCTACCTTTTTGGCCTCTGTCATTAGCCACCACTCGTAACCTCTCTGGTAATTCTCGTCCCAACTCTCGTGCATGTGAGAAGATTCGGTACCCTCTGATAAATGGAATATATTGAAATAAATGGAAGACAAATTATACGTAAAACTACCACCCATGTTTTAAAACCCTTTTTCACTGTAACTCTCCTACCTACAAATACTGATAATTATAAAACATGACTATACTTCCAATTTAAATTTAAATTTGTCCACTTACATATTTGCAGCGAATCAGACAGACAAATAAACTTGATGTATATAATAGCAGAATTCCATCTATAATAATAGTCATCGTGTTTTATCCATTAATAGATTTTTGATATATCTGCTATACACAATTAACGAAATTAACGTTATTAACGAAATTAACGAAATAATTGCCTAATTAGCATATAGATTTACCTGTACTTTGTGCATCTCCTCCAATTTCAACTTTCAGAATGTGGAGTGAGGCGCCATAATTTGGCTGGAAAAGAAGACGAAGAACAGCAATATATAATATATCCTTTGCGATGTGTTCCGGAATTGGACTGCCAAAAAAACAGTCGAAGAAATATATATATAATTTAAATAAGGAAATTACATTTCTAACTGTTTCATCACAAAATCAGCATAAAATGCTGAATCAACACCTAAAGTTAGCCAGAAAAGCTTTCAACAGAGGCTTATTTTGAAATTCCGACGTTTAAAACAAAATATCTTTAAAAAGCGGCAAAGACGTTTCGTTGAACAGCGAAAGCAAGCCTGTACGATGTACGTTTCACATTTGTTTTATAACATTTAAGATGTATATACCAACTATGTGTATAGGCTTCTTCCCAATACAGATTCAATGATTCTATTGATCTTTATATCCCCGGTTGAATGAGAAAATGCTTACCTTGAATAAATAGTCCAATATTTCATTGCGTTGTTTTTCCGGGTAATTCACCAATAACTTGGAGGTAGCCTGGATAGATAAGGTAATATTTACATGTGTGCACAGAACTTTGCTCATCCCGTTCTCCATCAAACACACTGGCAATGTAAATTGGTTTGTTTGTTTGTTTGGTTGGGGTTTAACGTCATACTCAAGGGTATTTCCATGCATAATTACGAGTAAAACCGGAAGAAAACCTCGTAAAAACTACCTTGAGATTGCCGGGGCCACAAAATGTCGTTCACTATTGACTAATGTACCTGAGGGTCGACAGACTCGATCTTGTGAACAGTACATTGAAGTAGGATTAGTAAGCGCACTCGCTACCACTTGGCCAATGTCAATTGGTCATAAAAATAAAATACAGGGCTGGG
>JAVFBW010195696.1:0-10127 GCA_034783835.1 Mopalia ciliata
CCCCCCCCCCCCCCCCAAGAGTTGTCCACAATTCCAGCTGTGGGGGAACATTAATTTCCCAACAAGGTATTTGTCTCAAATTCTTTATATCATGGTTGTATAAGGGTGTTAGTAATGATTCCTCGTCATTCAATCAATTAATCAACCAATCACACAATTGATCAAGCGATCTAAATAGAACATGCTCATTTGTTAAAACCATACATTATAGACACTTCAAATGTGACGTATTCAGAAGAGACATGATCTGCATATGAGGTCCTCAATTCGCAATAATGAAACTGTGCTCTAAAATATTTCTAAAATGTTTCCTTCATCTTGTCTTAAAGCCAGGGTTATATTATTATTAATTTAATTTGCTGTTTAACGTCAAGATCCTTCAGGATCCAAAATTTTGAAAAGTGTAAGCATATATATTGTCCTGACTCATATGACACGTCGTAAAGGCACCAAAAACAAGATTTTCGGCACAATCAATCCAGGGTTCAGCAAGTCCTAATTATTAAAAACCGACAGAGTTTGGGTTTAATTATCACCTTTATTTTGGGGCTGTACATATGAAAACGTCATCAGCTTTCGAATTCAACAGGTGATTTATCACCAAACATGCCCAGAACTCGTCGTCTGATTAGCGAGACGCAAACCAGGACTCGGTCGTTAATAACAGGAACAAAACACTTGATTTAAATCACACTTACCAAGAACAAATAGGTGAGACAATTGACTTCATTCCAATGTCATATTCTGACTCTATTCTGTTAGAGGTTTCTGCTGTGTGCTAATTATGTACGTTTTGTGGTTTCTCAACTGTTTTTGAGAGTCGAATAGTGTTAAGTTAATATTTGCGTGATTTTTTTAATATAATCACTACGATCTTACGGTGTCATGACCGGTCAGTCGATCATATACTCTTAAAACATATGACTTTAATGTAACCATTCAAAGTTATTCTGTAATGGCTCAGGGGACCCTTTATGGTTCTGTATGGAACCCTCTTAGCAACTGTTCTAAGTATTTATCTCTTTCTTCTTACACCAAAGAACCGTTTTGTCGTATTGGTTCCACATAGAACCTTCCGGGTGTCATATAGAACCATCCTCTTTTCCAAAGAACACACAAAGAAGCATTATTTCTAAGACTGGACTGGATATTCTAATCCGCTTTGCGCAGATCATATTGTTTATTAAATCTCCAGCATTGACATGAATGCTCCCCGAATAATAATCGGTGCACTTGATCTGTTACCAAACCCAAGATAGACAGCACTGGTTGTATAAACCCGAGCGATGTTCCAAACGTATATAAGTAACAGACAACATATTATATCGGGTTTGACTGCTGGTATTAGATATACACACAAACATATATTTTTATTGTTGAGAAGAATATTTCGCTTGCCTCCACAGGGCCTAGAACCCGAGTCTCTGGTCCGCAAGACCAGCGGTCTCACCGAGTGAGCTACAAAGGTTCACGATAGAAAAACTATGAGTTAGCATTCAATCTATCGTAACGAAAAGCATCTCCACAGTGGCACTTATACAGTGCCATTTTATTGAGAATCTTTTTGTTATTCAACGTTATATTACGCTTTATATATTTCTCACTAAATGTGAGAAGGCGTAGGTCAGATTCTCTACATCAACCTAAGTAGTTGGCAGTTCTCATTGGGGTTTGTACTGTGTTTAAACGCCTTAAAAAAAGTATAAACATGCATTTGTAATGCATTCACAATCATTTTGTATTTTTACAGTTTTTCAAAAACAAAATGTTGCCAATTCAATTTGAAAGGGTTGTTGTGGTCGCTTTTGCACTTTGATTAATTGCAGAAAACTGACCAAATACCAACCAATCGATTATTCGGAGCTGAGTCTCTTCATTGATTATTTTGTTTAAATGGGTGTGCTAATGAATCAAATGCCCCTGAACACCGTATGAAACACAAAACAAAACATTGAAGCAAACGTACAATTTGTCAATCGATCAATTAAACAGCACTATACAGAGATACAAACAAGACGAAAGTAAGTTGATCGAGTTTAAGAGACCATAGGGGCCTACTGAAGTCGTAAACAAGTAACAATGCAGTCAATAGTAAAAGTGTATTTTCCATAAACGTAATAAACTGGGTATACAGGTCGCTGCTCCCTATCTGCCTCTGTTGACATGTCTCCTAACTAATAAAGTGCATTGGTAACAGTATAAATCAGGTAAAGGTGAACAAAATTGGCTTTAGTCAAATACTATAAGTGCAAATTTACTAACGTAGCTGTGATTTCGCTTCAACTTTAGGAACTCTTAACAAGTTGCAACACGTCATTCGTCGTGAATTATTGAAAACACTTCAGTGCTTTTGCTGATTGATGTGTCATTACAGCCAAACTAGCATCTCCGTGCTATCTTTAATTTGCTGTTAGAAACGCGAGCCTTTCGCGTTTCCGACAACAAAAATCCGCTATTTTAGACCGGATATAGTCCGAGTCTGTACCAGATCTGACCATGTATATTGCACTTATTTTTCGCTAGGGTCAAGTAGTAAGTCAATACAATTATTCAGCTCTTTGATTGAATAAAATGCCAAATATATTATATCGATGTGTTATGACAAGTTGCCACTTCCAAAAGACTTGTTTCAGTTTTGTAGGACGAAGGATATAAATGTGATTATTAGCATTATCGCACTATACTGTTCAAATAAACGACATGAACGGCTTGCTTGAGTTACAGACGAAATTCTCTTACTTGATCAAATAATACAAGAAACAGTAGTTTGTCGACGGCATTTGTCTTCAGGAAGTCTGATTTATAGCACCCATTTTGTGTCATCGTTTAACTGATATATTAGTATTGGTAATTCCTTAACAGAAATCCCGGCTCAATGAACTATCAATGATTATTCACCACTGATATTGCTTAAAAGGACTTTCACATTGCCATATGTGTTGAGCATTCGGATAACGTTTACCATTTGATGTCTACAGATTTTATCGCTAGGAATATCGTGATTGATGGATTGCTAAGTGTTTGTCACGAAGTACAATGGTCTGATATTAGACAATTCTATGTATATACGTTCCGAATTTCAAATGCAACGTTGTTAAACACAAAAGAGCCTGTTGAATGCTACTAGTAAACTAATTGTTGTCTACACTTGGTATCATGTAAGTTTGTTGTATGACTGTTGGCTGATTTTTTTAAAAAATTTTTTAGTACGTTCAGTTATTTCACTCGAAACACGACCCACTTACCCGCATCCACCCTCGACCACATTGGCAGCTTCGAGTTGACCTTCAGACATAAAAACATCAAGGCATCAAAAAAGCTCCTATCCGGACATCTAGAATTTTCACCAAACGATATTGTCGTTAGCTAGAGGGTTCCACACACCAAAACGTACAAATAGTTCATAGGTCATATTTGAACTGGTAACTTCTTTGGCTGTAAGACATTCTCATATTTTAACTGTAATACTCTTGTCATTTTGGAGTATAAACATAACTAACCCATAAGCCCACATTCTTAATTAATTACCATTGTCCACCTTCAAGGTCATGTTGGTCTATTTTGGTTTTTGATAAATGTCTTCTGTTGTATTAATGTTTCAACGTCTATCTGGTTAAACCAGATCTAAGGAAAGCTGTGGTTTTTGTGTGTCAGGTATGCAGATCTGATAAAGTTCGTCACCAACGCATTTCTAATAAATGATTCCCTGTGCATACATTAATAAAGTACTATAAATGTTTTTACCAGAAATAGATATTCTATGGCAAAGTTATTTGTTATTCCTCGTGCAAATTAGTATCTTATCCATTTTTTCTAATCTTGGTTAAATCAATTCGGTCCAGCTTGGCTAAAACATTCATAAAAAATCAATAAAAACTAGTTAAAGCTCATAGTCATGTTATACAAACCTTCGTTCCACAATCATCCCATCGAGTTACTAAATCACATAAATGGACAGCCTTAAAGACAGTCTCATTTGAATTATTCATTCGAGTACAGTATTAAAGTCTGTTCAGTGTAGGTATATAGCTGTGTTTATGGACAGTTTTACATACATCCAATTGTGTTGAAAGTTAGGACAAAAATAGGAAACAGATGCCTATTAACAGGGTTCGTTATCTACGCAACATCTGACCCCATGCTTCAATATATACGCAGAAAGCGCAAAGAAAATACAGTCCGATACACTTCTTTATAAATCACTTTCTACATCAGATGGTGCCTTGCAGAGTTGGGCACAAGAGATAGGTCTTTCTGGCTAAATGTCAAACTCTACACGTTTCAATTAGTTCCATAGGTGTTTAGGATGGGACTTTCTGTTGCCGTTCTGTTCTCGGAGGTAAAAGTCAACACGAGGCCGACATGTGGGTGGTGGCTTTGTATTTTGTCACCAGAATGTCGTGTATTTGTCCTGTTTATTTATGTTGCTTGTCACTAGCGCTGAGGGTGTTTTCCTTTAATACAATTTGCTGGTTCACCATCACAACCTTTAACCTGGAGTTAATTCCCAATCGACAGACAAATAACAAGGCAGTAGCTGCTTTGGTAGCTGAACACAGTATGTTTAATCATGTTTGTGGCTTAAATCAAGATTAAACTCTGTCTACAATAAACTTCAGAAAAATTCTCGTCTGGTTCTGGCTGAAGATAAGGAAACATCCTCCACTGGTGAGCATCAGCATTTTGTAACTATGGAAATTATATATCTAGCTTATAACATTACCTGATAATCCATTTGACATTTTCTGTTATAGGGTCATACACACATTGACGCCATCGTGGATAGTGACATACTTGGCTCAAAGACTACAATGCGCATCGGTGAGGTCAGAAATGGAATCCCTATCCAAAGTGGCGTTAACTTCTGCATAGCCTTACAACAGCAAATGTTGAATGTATTATAAGGCCATGGTCTACAAGAATAATGAACACAGTCTGTAACATATGGAAATGAAAATTAAAGTTGTTGCATTGATCCACTGAACGGTTTTCTATGTTCTATATAATTTATGGGAGTTCTTACGACCCTGAAAACACGATGCAATTCTAAACATCTTCCGATTTTTCTGGTGTTAAACAATAACAGCGGCTTTCCCAAAAGATATATCACAAGAATTACACTGTTTTGTAAACATCACAATTATAAATGTCCATGACTATTTTTATCGATACGGTCAAATGTTAATTTGGACTTCAGTGCAATCATAAAGTGTGAAATGTTTCGTTTTGTTTCTGATTGGAGTTGTCTTTAATTGTAGAAAATAAAAATAAATTGTAAATATGTTCACGCCACAGCATAGCTGAAATACCGCTGAATGTGGCGTAAAACACTAATCAATCAATCAATCAATCGTTTTGTTTCTCTACACAACACTGCATTTGCCAAGAGAACAAAATATTGACCCTGTGATGTGTTTACATTGTTTTGTAAACAATCGCATATTCTGTCCTAAGAGTTCTAGAAATATCAATATTGTCATACACTGATCAATCTTAACTCTCAGAACATGCGAGTCAGAATTCCAGACTATTATGGACAAACTGACTGTCCCTGTTAGGAGGTATTTATTTAAATAATGTGTTTAAACTTCTTGAGACCAGGTGAATAGCAGATGAAGTATTTATGAGGTAAAGCTACTGGGTTTGTGTTTTACTGCCAGTGAAAATAAGGTCTGCTGATAAAAAGTTAGCCTTTTGAATAATTCATTATGTGAAGAAAGAAACATCTCCCAAGCAATCAAACAGAATGGATCTTGATCTTTTTAAAGTTGTAACTTCATCTTGTCACAATGGAAGATCTGGCTTGATCGGTTATCGACTGATTTAAACTTACAGCACCAACATGCGAATAAAACGTGAAAGTGACATATACGCATACGTAAATTCGGAAAACCATGACGAAGCCAACTAAGGAATTGATGTTTAAATAACCAACATGGGACTGCCACTGTTAGTACTGTTAGAGAAAAGTAAACAAAGTGATGCCAGGATTAGCCGTTGAACAATGTTAACTTACTGAAATTTAAATCTCAAATCGTATTTTATTGTTAGGCTCAAGTTTCATGCTTAGATATATATCTTTCAACATAAACGTGTAGAGATGAACAAGTCAACGAGTTGGACACAACAATGTATAATGATATACTCGATAAGCTATGGATCTTTGCTGATGTCCTGGTTTTCTTTACACTATTTGAGTCGTTGTTACTGGTCAGGTATAGATGACCTCGCCGATATTATTCGTATTTTTTTCTTATCTGCCAGAGTTTACCTGCAGTTTTATTAAAATGTTAATTACAAAAATATAACAACTTATGATCAATATAAATGAAAACTAAAAATAAATGTAAAAAATCGGAATGATTTTTAGTTCTTTTTATGAGAGGTGAGAGTTCAAAATAAATTTTTTTATAGCATTATCATCTGAGCAGAAGACATTTTTTAAGCACTGTACTGATAAAAATAAAGCAGAGAAAAGGCTGAATCATACGTCTTGAAATAAATTTCCCTTCCCCGGATTTGTGTACATGACTGATTTTTCCCATTTTGAGCTGTTTCTGGTTATGAATATATTATTCAATAAACCAATTTTTCAATACAATTGAGTAAATCGGCTCATTTCACAGGTAAGTTGAATACAACCTTCGCAACTTAATATGGTATGAGCCTCCAATAGACAGCTTATTCGATGGAATAACCACCCGTTTCGAAACCGATTCACAGCATCTTATTTCATGCTAAATATAGTGACTTTTTTCTATTCCTTTTAAAATTGCACGTTGATACAAAACAGCGAACATTTTGGATTAATATTCCTAACCCATTCAAGAAGCTACTTGTAGTCATACCTATGTTTTCTTTTTGGTGATTATTTAATAGAACTCCCGACTCAATTAAAAACAAATAATTAGTCCCCAATTATATTGCTAGAAGGGTTTTGACATTGACAATGGTACTAAGCTATCACAAAAAGGTTTGCCATTTTATGCCTACAGATTTAATCGGCAGCATGCTGGTGAATGATTGATAGTTGTTAAACTCGGCGTTAAAGATTTTTTCATTGCTTTAGCGGCGTTATACTCCCTAATAATAGGCTATTATCAACACATCAACAATGTAATAAAATAAATAATCTGTTTGTAAAATAAGTCAAATCAACTGCTGACCTCAAGAATGTTTTCATGCCTGAAGTGTATCGCCGATTGCAGCTTGTTCACACTTACATATACATGAGGGTGCGCCTGTCTGTTGAGTGAAGGAAACCACCCAAGACATCATTGAGGACAACTTTACATTGCCATAAACGGTAATTTTGTTCCGTCCTGCCAATTACATCTGAAGGCATCAAGGGTTTTGTTTCATCAAATACGTCTTTTGTTATTACGAATTGTTTCTAACTTTTACAGTATATATTTCTGGTACTAGAATATTTGGGTATATTAACGGAAATCCCATTGTAAAGTTCAAAACATATTGTGATTCTCATTGGGCTGGCACGTCGTCATATAAGTGAAATACCCTTGGGCACGACGTTAAAGCCAAATCAAAAAAACAAAGGTTAGTTGTCAGCTTAATTACACGATTTTGATTTGCAGATCGAAAGCGTTACATAATTTGGAAAACAATATCTTTGATAATTTTTACATAATGTTTTAAGATGATATTACTTTATATATTGTGGATAATTAAACACGTGTTTTTTTTTCAGTTTACACGACAATAATTTTAGAATTTTGATACGGTCAAATGTCAACAGTGGCTAAGGCTTCCTATTTGCATCTTCTAAAACGGTTATGTAATATTATTTGTGGAAAAATGGGTTTAGTACCATAGTCAATGTCAAAGCCATTTCAAGCAATATAATTGGTGATTAATCATTGGTTTGAGCAGGGATTTCTATTAAAGAATCGCAGCTACAACTACATCGCTTAAACGATGGAACAAGAATAAGCGGCATAAATCACATCTACTGACGACAAACGCCGTCGACAACTACTGTTCTACGGTTTCCTGAACTGGAAGATCCGGTATAATTAATAGAAACTTTCTTTGTCTTCTACTAGGAATTACATTTTGTGTCTTCCAACAATACCACACAACTCATGATCCGCTCGACAAGATTATATGACTATATTACATTCAACTGCTGTCATTCTTTTACTGTACTGGAACATGCGGTATTCTCAAATATTCCAATTTGTTTGCGCTAGATGGAAGTATTTTTAAACTCCGGGCTGTAAAGTTCTTACTTGCATCACATACCACTCGGTACCAGTGGTAGCACAGAGTTGCCCTCGCCAAGTTACAACCTACTGACATTTTTATCATTAACAATAGCTCAACATTTTGGATTTTGTTCTTATATAAAATTCATACCGTTCAGATGTTGATGGTTATACCAGAAAATAAAGATATTCCAAAATGTAATGTACAAGACTGTTAATTATGAAAAGATAAAATTTGACTGCGTGATTTTCAGTGCAGACTCAATCATCAAGGAAACACAGGTATGACTACAAGTATCTTCTTGAATGGGCTTAGAATATTAATCCCAAATGTTGGCGGTTTTTTTTATAAACGTGCAATGTTAATAGGAATAGAAAAAAGTCACTTAATTTAGCATGTAATAAAATGCTGTGATTCGGTTTCGAATTTGGTGGTAATTCCATCGACTACGCTGTATACTAGGGGCTCATACCATATTAAGTTGCGTAGGTTGATCGGCGTGCATTGTTATACAAAGTTTCTGCCTCCACATGTTGTCGATCGGTGTTATCAGCGTTCAATGTATTCAACTTACCTGTGAAATGAGCCGATTTACTCAATTTCATTGAAAACCGGTTTATTGAACAATATATTCATAACCAGAAACGGCTCAAAATGTAAAAAAAAATCAGTCATATACACAAATTGGGGGTAAAGAAATTTATTTCAAGACTTATGATTAAATAGATAATACACCCTTTATAACTACAGTGCTTAGAGACTCTACCGCTAGTCAGGAGGAAAACATCCCAAAGGATTATTATATTAACACCATATATTTCAAGATTCTAATTATAATGTCATATTATGATTCATTTTATTAATAATGCCAGTGATAAAGAAAAAAAGTCAAATAGTTTTTGTAAATGGACCCTTGTTTGTAACTTTTATTTCTCTCAGATGGTTTGAGGTTTTTTTTAAAACTTGAATGTCTTTGAAGACAAGTATTTAAACTAAAAACTGTCATAGGGCTTTCCTAAATTCTAGTTAGTTTTCCAACAATTGATAAAAATATATGTAGAAAATAAAAATTTGCCCTTAAAAATTATTTGCTAAATATCTTCAAAACTAAAATCAATATCACAAAACTGCATGACGGTTTTTTTTTTTTAGATAATGGCTTCACGATTGTCTGTGCCAAAGTTGTCGAGAAATAAACGATTTAAATGATAAAAATTAAGAAAAATGAAAGCTGGGAAAACACCCTAAAGTATGTAAATGATTGAACTCCGGATTGTTTTAAGATTTCTCCAATAAATTTTAATTAACAACAGGTTATTTAATAATTGAATGAAAAGCTGAAATAGAGTTTTTCTACTGCATTATTTTTTTTAATACATAATTTTAAAAAAAGTGTATTTAATTGGCAGTTTTAGCTCCGAGATTTGAGTGAAGTCGGCATCACAGATTTCGTTCACACCTTTGTAAATGACTAACAGTAGAAGTACGGCTCGGGGCAATAGTAGCCTACCACCCATACTCATTTGTTCTCCATGTATACTCTTCAGTTCAAATGCACACCCCAATGGTCATGCAATTGATCTGTTGGTCTTTCGCTAATTGGTTTGTGGTAATAATCAGCAGGTAGTCTGTTGAGGTGAAGTAACTTCGTTACTCCCTTCCGCCCTTCATAATACTTAATCTTTGAAGGACTTATTTTACACTTTAAATCTTAAAAAATGTCTTCTGTTCGGATAATAACGCTCTAAAAAAAATGATTTTGTACACTCTACCTCTCAGAAAGAGAACTAAGAATTCATTCCAATTTATTACATTTATTTTCAGTTTTCATATATATTGTTCATTATTTGTTATATTTTTTTAATTTAACACAAAACTGCAGAAAAACTAGGACAGATAAG
>JAVFBW010195707.1:0-10126 GCA_034783835.1 Mopalia ciliata
ATTTTGCTATTTATCAGAATTGCTTATAATAGGCCTACAGCAATTCAGGTAGCCTACATTTCTACGGTTACACAAAACTATGTAGTAGTAGTCTATATACATAGATAAAGAAAGTAAATCAGGCCAAACGTGCCAGTGTAAACTTACATTCACCCACTGTGCTTTGGTGTAAGGCCTATACGTTGACCCTTCAACGCAACGTAAAACGGATAGGAAATTGTGGGGTAAGTTAATGGACACAATTCTTATTTTCTTATATTGAATCCACACCGTGATAGGCCTAGATTGACCTTATACATCTTTTCTGAAACAAAAAACACACCTACAGTACTTTTCAGTTTTGTTGAATCCTGTGGACATACATGTCAGACACATATGTATACTGCATAATGGAGAGTTAAAAATCTGCAAGTCACGTGAAGATCTATTTATGAACTGATTTCAAATTTAGAAGTATTCTAATGTAAAGTTACACATTTAGCACCACGAAGGTACTGGGTTGAGTCCTTGTGGAATTGACTAGATCTGATGATCAGCACATCGGGTAATAACAGAAGTCTATTTGAGATTAGTTTATAGACTTCTGGTAATAAACAAAAGCCATGATTACGGAATAACTTAACAGTAGACATATTCTTATCATGACAAGTAATATGCATGGTGTCCATATATTTATAATGTTACATTGTGGGGTGCCAACATTGGGTATCTTTATTACAGATAAACAGTATGCTGATTGATTGATTGATTGATTGGTTTTTAAATGGAATATTCACTTGTCTTTACTTTGCATGGGCCATTTCATTGGTATAATATGTACGATGTCGCCCACGAACAATGAGAAGAAATAGATTATATTAATAGACTTCGTGTACACTCTAGGGGATGTATGTATCTTCTCCACACATCCCCTCACATCTGGGATCGCAGGTTCTATTCCCGGCAACCAGCAGAAGGCCGTGTGTTTTTGGGTGGTACTAAATTTCTTCCCACGACAATGATGGCAAAATAATTTACAACGGAAGTTTTCTTTTTTGAATTATCCAGGTAATCGGGTCATTATTTGTAATAAAGTGTTTTATCAAAGAACAAAATTTATTAGCGGGAAATATGCACACCAAATACCATTTTGCGACTATGGTTTTCAAACCAAATGCTACCAGCAGATCGACAAACCTGCACTTCGGAGAGAAAATCATTTAAAATGATAGAAGGGGAGATAACTTTTGTGAATCCGATATTAAAATGTTAGCCCCTTGTTTTTTCAGTGGCTATTCGTATACTTGTTCTTGAATTTATTTACAAGATTTGTTATTAAACACGCTTCCGCAGTTTGATACTTCTCAAATGTTTGTGTATTTCTTTTTAGAGCTGATGGATAAGAAAGTGGGTATAGGGGCCCTGGGGGCCTTAGGGGCCGGGTATGCTGCATACAGGACGTTTTTACCGTGGTTAGATTTGGACCTGAAGGAACTGGCGGCGGTAAAATATGGCATGGGATTGTTCAAAGAGGCCGTTGAGTCACACACGTTTCTTGTGGATAAGTTTGAACATTTCGCAACAACAGCACCCGATCAATATTTTATAATCTACAACGATCGAGTGTATACCTATCTTGACGTAGAGTTTAAAGCAAACAAAGTTGCTCGAGCATTGCGGAATTTGGGCCTCAGTAAAGGAGATATGATAGCCTTAATTATAACCAATGAACCGGCCTTTATTTGGACACTCCTAGGCAAGTACATAAACCCAACAACTATACTAACTTTAAGATGTGCTGGTTTGAAAAAAAGTTGTTGATAACAACTTTCCTACTGATGCTGGGAAATGAAGGCATCTCAGTTATGTAATGGGTGCGTTACACATTCAAATGTGACGTTACTTTTGGTCAAACCTCAATGATCTGACAAAAGATGGTAAAATCGGTTTTACTACTTTCTATCTACATTTAAATTGAATCAGTGGCGAACACCCCAAAACAATTTTTTTTAACAGTCGGCCTAATAGAGGTAACATGTTTGTTTTCCTCTTTTTTTAAAACCCGCACATATGATCTGTTTAGCAAAATGTTACACATTACCTTTTGGCCTTTTATAATTTACAGCTTAGGTAAAGAGGTATTTTGGATGTACTATATTGTATTTAACAACGCAAGACAAATTACAACTGTATAAATACGCCGGGACTATTCTTTGGTGTCATTCAGCTGTACATCAATCCAACTGCCTTTTTACAGATTCACCAAATTCAAACAAACAAACAAATTATAAAGACACTAGCAATTTGAATCATTTTTAAATGAATAAATTTGATCAATTTTATGTTGACGTATACATAACAAATTTGTATGCACCTGTGGCTTATTGTACAGGGAGAGCACCTTCGTCACTTCCTACCAGCCGTGGCTTAATGGTAGTGTGTGCGTTTACTAAACTGAACCGGCTTCGATTTACCGTTCTCGGGATGGAGTCCGCCTGTCGACAATCAGGTATATGAGCGAGTCACATGGTGTGGCTCCGGTAATCGCGGGGTGGTTTTTTTTACGAGGTTTTCTCAAGGTTTTCCACCGTAATAAGGCTAGGTGCCGTATGAAGAGGACAATCCGTCGTCATATAAGTTAAATGCCCTTGAGTACGACGTTAACCCCAATCAAACAAACAAACAATCATTTCCAGCTGAGCTCATGCAGTTAGCCTACATATTCAATGTATGTTGCTTTTTTGTCAACGTCAAAGCTGTGTGGCGGTACTTATTTTAACCGAGAATTGGCACTGAAATGTAATCAAATTATTTTATTTCCATTAATTATAAAGCGCAAATCAAATTCGTTACTTTTGTGTATTTTATTGATAATATTATGGCTGAAGTAATTGGGTAAACAGATTACAGCACAATAGTTTTCGCGTGGACGGCTCTGTCGTCTGCTTTAAACTAGAAACTGACTTGTATCATAGTTTTAAGTAACTTAAATATGAATAACATGCACTTTCAATTTGTAAAATAATTTGCATTCTTAAAATAATAATTATTGATAAAAGTTGCAAGCGTTATACAAACAGCTATGGATAACAAGTATGAGTATTTAGTGCTATAAAATGGAACCTTTTCATCAGGTAAAATCCATTTTTTCCAAACAGTGGCAGGTGGGACGCCACCCTCCCGGACCATTCCCCGCTTCGGGCGCAATTGTCCTCCGCTGAAGCTGTGTATTAGATTGCCCACAGTATTCCACAGCCCCCCTTCCACCCTTTAGCCACCCCATCTGAAATGTTCTTGAGCCGCAGAGCAGTGGTGTTCAGATCACGTGATGCCGTTATATTAAAGAAAGAATTATTCAATATGGAATCGTCAATACACGAAAAACGTCTTCAGCTATATCCATAAGAGATACAGAACGATGAAAAATGAGTCCGGCCACTATGATAGCTCGTTTAGCTTAATGGCAACTGGAAAGCGTAATTGGTTTTTCTTTTCCCCAGCTTATCTTCGGAAATCAGATGTAAGAAGCGATCATTTCAATTACAGCTGCTGTCGGGGAGGTTTTCGCAACGCTTCCATGTAAAACCACTAATACGGGACGGTTTGTATAGACCTCACATTTTAACAGAATTTCAAGGAAATGATTTCAACTTATTTTGTCTGCTTTTAAGAACTTATGAAATTAGATTATAATTAATTTAGTTGAATTTAGCGCCAACCACAGACAAAAGTAGATCCGGGAGATAACCAGCATTTTTCCTCAAAACCAGCCAGGCATTTGTCGGGCATTGTATAATTTGTTGCCAAATGAAACCGGAAATTTGGCTTTTCTGTGAAGTGTTCTTTAGAGTACAAGAGGGAATCTCTATAATGAAGAAACTGCGAAAAAAAATAAGCTGTAAGTCGTGTAAAATGGGAAAGACACTTTGTTTAAACTACCTCGTGAACTCCGCAGTCCCGGGAAATTTTTCCTTATATTGTAGGGTAAAAAGGCAACCCAGAACACATTTTTCTGAGCAGTACATAGACTGGTCTACATGTCACGTATATCAAGATCGTCTATACAACAACGTCTTTATTGCCTTTCAGGTGCTCTGAAGCTGGGGATAGCAGTCAGTTTAATCAATTACAATCTCCGTCATCAAGCATTGATACACTGTCTGGAAGAGTGTGCACCGAAAGCTATCATCTGTAGTTCAGGTATTGGAATTCAGGAACTCGAGCTGAACATGAAACATTTACGTATTAAAATTTGTAGGGCCTTCATGATCACTTTTAATTATTTTTAAGCATTATTTCTAAGAGTGTACTAGTCGTTGACCACGGGTCCCAAATCTTATAATTTTCTCTCCAGATCCTGACGTCGTATCTGCAATTGCTGACGTGGCATCGATCAAGAACTTAACGGCCTACATACATGATCTTAGCTCTGATGACATCCCAAGCTCGTGTCTATCTTTCGCCGATGAGATGGCAGCTGTACCCGGTGATCGTGTGGACAAAGCCTGGCGCTCACCAACGAAATCACTGGACCCATTGTGCTATGTCTTTACGTCAGGAACCACAGGTAAGATGCTTTTCATAACTGTTAATCTGAAGAAAAGCTTTATTGATACCAACTTTTTTATATGCTAGAAGAAAACGCTTGGGTACCAGTTACTAGCCAATTCTCGGGAATCTGCATGGTTAAAAGATATCGCATCGAAAAGGCTATGTACCATTTAAGGATGGATGAAAACAAGTACCAATCCATAGTAATGCGGCATCATGCAGGCAGTTTGAGTTTATACTCAATGACACTTTTGTGGATATTCTTAGAAGATATTGGTAGTGTAATTATATCAATAAAACAATAAGCTGTTGTAAAGGCGGAATCGAGCTCAGACATGTTAGACCTGAATTAGTGTTCAAATTTGTTGAGAGTTTGTATGTATCATCGAAAAAGAGTATGCTACATTTATCTAAACTGGATATCTAGATAAGCCATGTTGAAAATATAAAGAACTAGTCATCTGTTAACTCCAACTTTTTAGCGGGAATATTAAACTTTCAAAGACCAGTTTTAAGGAGCGGATCTGTCATTGGTCACTTTTGCAAAACAATCAACACCGTTTGTTTCAAGCTCTGTGTCAGATCACAATTGCGATAAACAAAATCCGGGTGCTTTTTTAATCTCATTTTAATCAAATTAAACAATACACTGTTTTTTACTTTCAGGCACCCCAAAACCAGCCCTCCTAACTCAGGTGCGGGCTCAAAGCCTCATGCAAGCCTACAAAACTGTGGCTAAGCTGGCGTCCCGGGATATCCTTTATACCTGTTTACCACTTTATCATTCCTCGGCACTATTTCTTGGTTTTATGGGAGTCGTCAACGTAGGTAAGTCAATGGACGTTAACTGACAATACATATATTCACCTTTTGTTCAGGCAGGTAAATGAACAGTTGTCGGACTAATCTTAAGGAACCAAAGTATAACAGGTATAACGCTTTGATCTCGAAAATTGTAGGCCTAATATGCAACTTAGTGGTGCACTGTAGAACGTAAAATAGGCAAAAGGTTTATATAAAGTTTGGCTCGAGGATAGTCTCCAGAAAACGAAATGTTGCAAATCTAGTTCTTCACGAGAGATCTCGTGTGACCAGGTTGTGGGCTTTTGAAAAATGGTGTTTTAAAGAGAATAAAACAATAAATATTACACATTGGGAATAACTTTTTGTTTAATTGTATTGTTTGTACGAATGTGTCATTCGTATAGTCTATTTTGAAACAATCAAATCACTATATTAAAAATGGTCCTGGTTTATGACCAAGCGGTCTGTACGTAAGGCATGGGGGTAAGACCGACACGGTTTTTATCAAATGTCATATAAAGACAAAACAAAATGTATATTACTTCATTAAATACTTATGATTTTCTATATGCTAATTATCTAGTGGAAAATACAAGTTGACCAGATACATCTTGAATTTAAAGGTGCCACTATGGTCCTCAGTCGGAAATTCTCAGCAACGCATTTCTGGGAGGATTGTCGTAAACACAAAGTGACTGGAATCCAGTATATTGGGGAATTGTGTCGATATCTACTGGTCAAACCACCGGTAAGTATGGTGGTCATTAAACCATCTTCAAGTATGGTGGCATCAAAAACCAAGCGGAAGTATGGGGTTTATAAAAAATATCCCTTAGTATGGTGTTTAAGAAAAATAGATTTCAAACGGTGAACAAAACAGACAACCAGTGTATTTATGTATAGTTTTGAGCTTCCATGTTTGTCGGCACCTGGCGCAGAGATGATCGTCTTTAGTTTCCGGTTCAGAGGGCGTTGTGTCATTGTGGCGCTATCTAAAAATTCCACTTTTTGAATTCCGGCATTAAACATAAAAGTCTGTTCTCTTCGTAGGAGCTCAGGGACGGCAATCATTGTATACGGTTTGCTTATGGAAATGGGCTCCGCATGGACATATGGGCAGAATTTCAAAACAGATTTAAAATCCCCCAAATATTTGAATTCTTTGGTGCCACGGAAGCGGCTGGCAGTCTGCTGAATATTCATAACAAAGTTGGGGCAGTTGGACGCTACTCGCCATTTATGGTAAGTTCAACTTGTTTCATTGGCACTCAAACGGACTTAATCACCAAGTCTTTTTTTCCGTCTCTGATGTTGGTTAATACCTGATTAAACACGGAAATACTGTATACATAAGAGACTGTATCCAGAAAGTTTATTTAGGCCTATGTCATAGTAGGTTAGCTGATAATAATGTATTCTCCCTTAAAAACAAGTTTTTCAAACTAACTGGTGCTGCACTGATCCCTGGTCTGAAGGTAAATGATTGTTCATGAATAATTCATGAAATTGTCAGAACTGAAAAACTTGCCTGCATGATGGTACCATTCACGGCATTGGAAATGTGTCTGTCCTTATTGCATCATTTACTCTCCATGGGGTAAGTGTTTGTCCCCTCGATAGTCCTTTCGCCTATATAGGGCTGGTCATCCTTCTTGGTCTCCCAGAGAGCGAGTGCTTATGACCCACATCATCATCCGAACACATGGTATATCTATATGTAACCGGGTGAATAGTAATTAGTGTATTCATCTGGTTCATGATGTTGATTTTGGTGATTTGAATCTTGAACAATTACTTGTGTTTTTAGATGACATTTTAGTGTTCTCGTCAACATTTGAACAACACTTAGAACGTCTAGATAGAGTTTTGACCAGACTTGAAAAGCATAATTTACGCTTAAAACCATCGAAGTGCCATTTGTTTCAGAGTAGTGTGCAATACTTAGGTCATATTGTGTCTTCAGCCGGTGTAGCCACTGACCCATCAAAAGTCAGTGCAGTATCTGATTGGAAACGGCCGACCACTGTAAAGCAACTGAGGAGTTTCCTTGGGCTTGCTAGTTATTACAGACGCTATGTTCCAAATTTTGCTAAGATAGCTGGACCTTTACATGCACTGGTGGCGCTTTGTCTTCGTGAAAAGTGCAGGGATATTTCCAAACATTGGACTTCAGAGTGTGATGTGTCGTTTTCAACCCTTAAGGAGAAATTAACTAGTGCTCCTGTACTGGGTTATGCAGACTTTAACCTACCGTTTCAATTAGAAACCGATGCTAGCCTACTTGGTCTTGGTGCGGTGTTAAGCCAAAAACAAGGTGGCCAATACCGTGTGAAAGCATATGCAAGTCGAATCCTTCGTCCAGCTGAAAAAACATGACTAATTATAGTTCAATGAATTTGGAACTTTTAGCCGTAAATTGGGCTGTAACTGAAAAATTCAAGGATTATTTGTGGGAGGAAAATTTGTCATTCTGACCGATAACAATCCATTGAGTCATTTACAAACTGCAAAGATAGGAGCAATTGAGCAAAGATGGGCTGCCCAATTAACCCATTTTGACTCTACGATAGCATATCGTAGCGGAAGGGCTAATGGAAACGCTGACGTACTTTCTAGAAATGATTCTGTACAAGAAAGTGACTGTGACAAAGATGACTGTCAAGCCATGTTTAGTGTGTTTGCTAATGCTACTACATTTCCGACCAGACTTTGAAACACTTACGTAACCAAGACAGAAAATCCTGTTGACATTGATTATCAGAATGTAGACATCAATAGCCATGTGGTAGCTTCAGTGACTTTCCCATCTTTCACGAATGAGCAATTGAGAGAATTGCAGAAGTTTGATCCTGTTATTAAGGAAATCTTACCGTATTTCTTGAAGATGTCACATCCTCGTAGGGCAGAAAAAAGACAGTTTTCTAAAGCAGCGTTGATGTTGTTAAGGCAATGGAATCGTCTTATTCTTAAAAGTGAAATACTTTACCGTGTTTTTAATGACCCCATTTATGGACATCTTGAACAGCTAGTATTGCCAGAAAGGCTGAAAGGGAAAGTACTGAAAGGTTTGCAAATAACGCACGGCATCAAGGCTTGGAGCGAACTGCCAGTTTAATCAGGTCTAGATGTTATTGGCATTTAATGTTTAATGACATTCAAGAATGGTGATATCAATGTGAACATTGTGTGATGGTCCACAGGAAGATCCACATCCTGGACTTAAAATCTCCCATGGGGAGCGTTTTTAGCTAAACAACCGTTGGAAATTCTTGCCATAGATTTTACAGTGCTTGAACCTGCTGATGGTAAAGAAAACATACTTGTCATGACTGATGTTTTTACCAAGTATACTTGGGCTGTACCAACAAAAAATCAGTTAGCTTCAACAACAGCTAAAGTTCTTGTTCGTGATTGGTTCATGCGATATGGAGTACCTCTGCGGATCCATTCAGATCAGGGCAGAAACTTTGAATCTGAGCTTGTCCAACAGCTGTGTAAGATTCATCAGATAAAAAAAACCAGAACTACTCCATACAGACCCCAAGGGAACGGACAATGTGAGCGGTTCAACAGTTCATTACATGACCTACTTAGAACTTTACCTGCCTTTAAGAAAAAGCATTGGCCAAAATTTCTACCTGAAGTACTGTATGCATATAATGCAACACCTCATAGTTCTGCAGGTTATTCTCCTTTTTACCTAATGTTTGGGAGAGATCCTAAAATGCCTGTAGATGTTATGTTTGACTTATCTGAGGAAAAGTCATGTGACAATGAACTACCCGTTGATGAATGGCTAACCAACCATCATTCTTTCCTAAGTCATGCTTATGACAAAGCGGGGAAGAATTTACATCGCCAAGCCAGTCTCAGGAAAAAGATATTTGATCGAAAAGCTCGGGACATTCCTTTCAGTATAGGACAACGAGTATTGCTCAGGAACCGACGTTACAGGACTCGCCACAAAATTCAGGACATTTGGTGACCTGAGATTTATAAGGTAGTAAATCGACCAGATCCTGAAAAACATGTTTATGTTGTGGAACCAGCGGATCTTTCTGGACTTCAACGCCGTGTCAATAGAGCGGAGATTAGAGCTTGTCCAATTCCTTTCATTGAACCAAAGGAAACACCGAGATCTGAACCTTTAAAACCTGCTGATCCCCCAGCTGATGAGTCATCTGACTGGGATAGCGATGATTCTGAAAGATCTTATGCTGAAGAGATTATCCTTGTTAACCCGCCAACTAACAGCGACGTACCTGTGGAGCCAGACCCCGAAGAACAACCTTCTACCGAAGAGATTCCTTTACGAAGATCTACAAGATCTACTTCGGGACAGCATTCTAATCCATTTAAGGAACCTCGTTCTGTCAACTCTGTAGAAGTTGATGCTCTTCAGAACTTTACTATAAACTTAACTGCAACTCTTGGTGAACGCCTTTTGAAAAGTGCATTTCATGAAATGGAAACCAAACTTAAACAAGTTTCATCCTGTGACAATACTTGAATTAATGACTGTTTTGTTCACTTCTATGATAAGTGTTAAAACCATTTTTCTTTGAGCGTTTTTATTGTTAGATTAAGCTATCTTTCATTGTCGAGGACGCCAATGTTAGCGGGGAAGGTTGTAACCGGGTGAATGGTAATTAGTATATTCATCTGGTTCGTATATTTTGATAAATGTATTTTATTTGTCTTGGATAATTTCTATAAGAATTTTGGGGTATTCATACCAGTAATAATTCTAAAACAGCGATTTTAGCAGTTTATCGATTATTATTTTTATCGA
>JAVFBW010195718.1:0-10126 GCA_034783835.1 Mopalia ciliata
AGAGCCCCATTACATGATCCATAAGCTAACACTAAATTTAGCCATGAACCTAACGATTAAACTAACCTAAAACCTAACACTTAATCCAACATTTAAGCTTAGCTTAAGCCTAATACTTAAACCTATTACACTAAACTGAACCACAAACCTAACACTAAATCTAAACTTAACACTTAATCTAATCTTAAACCTAACAATTAACCAAATCTAACATTAACTTTACATTTAACCTTACACTAAATCTAACACTTAACTTACAATTAATGTAACAAAAAATAACACTTAACCACATATTAAACTTTACACTTAACCTTACACTAAATCTAACACTCAACATACACTTAATGTAACAATAAACCTTACACTAACACTAAATCTAACACTTGACCTAACCTTTAACCTAACACTCAATTTAACCTATAACCTCACACTTAACCGAATCCTATTCCTAACTGTAAAATTGGCACTAAAAGTGACGTTTCATCTCACATGACCAAATAATGCCAAAATAAGCAAAACCTTTGAAAGGAGATATGTGGAAATGTTGCGTTGTTATTACTCCCAAGAGCAATCAGTTAATTGGGACACTTAAGTAATACAGTGGAATTCCTTCTCCCATTGCCAATGTAACAAATAACATCTAAAGCACACTGATTTCTAACCCGAGTCAGAAACTTGGCAAAATGTGAAGGATACTTTGGTTCTTCAGGATCTTGTCTCCATGTGGGATATACAGTAAAGGTACCAGTCCAAATAGCAGACCGATACCTTGTTTATTTATGGTGAAGGGGTCAACAGCTGAGGGTATTTTGGGGCTAATCATGTAGACTAGAGTGTTTATTTAACACCGAATTATAAACATTTTGATGTCTGCATGGACATACTTTTTTCACAAGATATTCTAACTACATTAGAACCTCTAAAAATAAAAAAAGGAATCAAGTGATCTGGTAAATCTTTGATTGATTGATTGATGATCGAATGATTTCTTGACATATTCATTGTTATTGTACTTCAATGGTTTTAGGCGTAAAGATTCCTCTGATAATTACAAGGAATTCAAATAAATGCATAAAACGATACAAAAATGAATGATCTGGCTTATCAATGATCTCAAAAGGATAGATTGATTGTTTGTTTGTTTGATTGGTGTTTAACGTCGTACTCAAGGGTATTTCACTTATATGACGACGACACAAATACAGAACATCCCAACTGCTTCCCATTACCCTTTAGCTCTTGCGAACACCAGGGCAACAGAAAGCAACCTCTTTTCTCGCCTCTTACAATCGACCGAGGAAGCCGAGGGAGTATTCTGCAGGGCCATGGCCCACCCGCTCCCTCACAGGGAAGGATAGATTGATGTGGATATCACTCGCCCAAGAGGATTGCTTGATTGATTGATTGATTGATTGGCAGTTTATGCCGTGCTAAAGGTATTTCACTTTTACATGTATGACGGCAGTGTATTCCAGCAATAACTGACACTAGCACACTCAAAATGTGAAGTGTTTTCATCATGTTGGAAAGTTTCACTTCTTCCAGTGCTAAATAAAGACAGAATTGCTACTCTTCAAACAAACTGCTCTTAGCCAGAAGGTGAGTCCAAGTGGAATAAAAATGAAAACAACAAAAATAAGAGTAAGCAGGTGAAGCCTTTAAAATTTATACCTGTTTCGACTTCTTGTTAACGGATCGTTTCCACCTCAGCAGACGTACAACCAGCATTCCCATGTACTGGAAGGCCATGGCATAGAATGACCTGTTATCAGTATTTAAATATCAAATCTCACATTTCATCCTGCATTTCTACAATCAGAACATGCTTGTTCCAGTTTTCACATTGATCACAAATCATGATAGTTCTTAGAAAGAAAGTCAATTTTTCTGAAAATATTTTATTTCTTTCCGCAAAAGTTATTTCCAACACAGTTCCCTATGAATCTTTTAAGGATGCATTCGAAATCCCGTTTTTAGCTGCGATATCGGTTACCATGACGTTTTCTTGTAACAAAGTAATAGTCTCCTGCCATAGAATGTACTCCCAAGGTAACCACGGAGACGGAAAAGGTCATTACTGATATACTCAAGTACCTCATCAAGATTTGACACAAAATATCACCTTCCCTGGCATATTTCTGGAACGAGTTCTTTATATCCAATGACAATTGAACTGATTTATCTTAATCTCTTCTCATGATATATTCTTGTACTAAATTCAATTGGAAAAAAAAAGTGAAAAATGAAAAACATATTTTTTATATTACCTAAGGACTATCAGAGCAATTTTTATAACACTTAGTATGAAAAACGTTTAAATTTATACACCATGAACTCAATAAGTTTATTCTGAGAAAAAAGTTATAATAGTGATATATTTTCACAAAATATCCTGGTTATGCATTTAAACTGAGTTTCCTGAATTGCGCGTTGTCTCAGGTGTGTTTCCTTAGAAATTATTTTGACTACTTGTAACAATCATAACACAAATTGTAAGAAAATAGTATTTTACGAAAAATATTTTATTCCAATCCACTGAAGCTATTTCCAAGAATGTGCCTGTGATTATGAAGATAAAGAAGTAATGGAGAATATTTACTCTCTGCACCTAGTAATAGGCTTGACCTTTCGGATTGCTGTTTTATTAATAAAATCGCTGCAATTACACTATTTTTAGAAAAATCTCTCTGCGATTTTTTTTTGAGTGGATAAAAACCATGACTTCCATGGAAGAAACGAGACAGCAAGATATTCTAAAAATAAATCTTTTTTTTGTCTCATAATTTTCCAAGAAAACTATTTTTAAAACATAATAAATGAAATCCAAATCAAAACTAGCACAGTTCTTAAGTCCCAAATTTTATAAAGAAATACTATCTTTAAATAAAAATGATTTTAAAATATTTAAATACAACAGTTTGGGGAACTAGATAAATCAATTTTGAACGGCTCAAGATGAAAATGATCTGAACCATACAAGTCACCTTAATTTCTTGAATGATAAATTATTCCATTATCTTGGAATTCTGGGCTGTTTTTGCATTCCAGTTATTCTCCTATCAGTGAAACATTTCTGGACTTTTTGTCAATATTATTAATCACTTTAATGCATAACGCTGTAATACTTCCTTGTTTTTCAGAGAACGAAATGATGTGTTGTATCACTGTACTTTTTTCTTGTTCAGTGCTTAGTCAGCTAATATTAATCGTTTTAACGGGAAACTACCGTAATACTTCAGTGTTTCTAGAAACAGCTATATGTTATCAGGGTCTGCCGTATAAATACTTTACCTTAACCGCTGAATAACTTTCTTTTCATATTATAAATCATTTTTTGGATAACCAGCAAAATAATTCTATTTACAGAGTGTCTATCTAATCTATTGTTTAACTTATGTAATACTTCAGTCTTAGAAAAAACAGCTAGCTGTTATCACAAACGGCTCAAAATCACCTGAATTTTGACTAACAACTTCCGTCATAGTATAAATCATTTAAACGATAACCAGTGAAATACTTCCGTTTAAGGAGTGGCTGTTCCACTATTTTCATTTCAAAAAACTGAATCTTATCTTTAAAAATCTTCTCTAGGTCAAGATTTTTGTGTCACCATATAAACTTATCGGATTTTTGTAGGTCGACCAGAAAGAAGGATTGACTATATCCAATGGTTGAGATGAACCAGGTTTAGACGAGGCTAACTTATTAATCTTCTCTTTACAGATTTTCACAACACAACAATAGCAACAAAAATTTTCAATATCATTAACAGATTTAGTTCAACAATCCTGTAAACATTTGGCCTCTTACACAAATGACATGCTGTTTTTAACCAAACTCATGAAATTTATTTCAACAACAACAGCACCGATCATCCAATTTATTTAATGGACATAGACCTGGTTTAATTAATCAATCTTGTAGACATCTATGCTCTTACACAAATTACTTGCTGCGAATTTCTGAACTTTTCCATGTGCACATTCACTATAATAACAACAACACCAATTTGAACTCTTGCTTCTCATATGTTGAATGGCGTTTGTACCGATGTAGTTTAAAGTTCTTGTCTTCCTAGACAATGGACTTGTAAACCTTTTCCAGGGAATATAAATCCACTTTTACAAATTAACATTCACTGAAACGACAACACGCCAATATGGACTTCTGTTTTCTCAAATATTGAAGAGAGTTTGAACTGGCTTTGTAAAGATTTACCAGTCTCAAATCACAGAAAATGTGAATCTTTACAACAACAACATCACCATTATGAGCTTCACTTTTTCACCACAGATATTGAACTGTACGTTTGCACGGATTTAGTGCAAAAATCTGTATCATACTTTATACATGATCGCCTGTCAGTCTTAGCCGAGAGAAATCCAATACACACAAGGTCAACACACAGCTGGTATATTTAAACCACAAAAATGAGGTATTGATACTCATTGATATGACTACCGAACAATGTCAGTAAAACTCATTACAACGACAACATAATTTCAATTTTTATGGCCATCTAGAAAGCGCAATGTTTGGTCTCCTTAAAACTGTGCTCATTGCTTGACCTAGTATTCCGAATTCATAAACAGGAAATCCAAAAAGCACAAAAATTCTTTGCAATTGTGAGCAAAGATTTGACTTATTTCCCTTACTGGAAAAAAGCATGTCACAGTGTAACACGTTGATCCACTAGGGGCTCCCTTCAATAAATACAAGTCACAAACAATTCAAAGAAATCTGTAAAACATTTTACATTAAAATTCAAATTTTACATTGCTTCAATGTAAAGTATCCTACAAACTTCCATTGTTCTTAATATCTGCAGCATTGTATTTCTACTTGGCCTGCAACAGGGCGTTAAGACCAGCTTCCTCTTATTTCCCTAAGGCTTTTTTCTCCAGTGTTGAAATCAACATATCAGCCCTTAATTTTTTTATTTTACTCAATTGTTCCACAGTAAAATGCAGCCAAATAATTGTCACTTTAACAAGCTCTTGCCTTTTCTGATACATTAATATAAAAGCTGTGATATTTCACATCAGTCTTTCCAAATAAATTCAATTTACTTAATTGTTCCACGGTAAAATACAGTCGAACAATTTACACCTTAACAGGCTCTTGTCTTTTCAGACGGCTACATGACAAACTCCCTACAGTTTACAGGCCAATGCTTTGATATTTCAAATCAGTGCTTCCAAAAAAATTGTCGTTAATCAATTCATCAGAACACTTTTGACTCAAATGTTCCGCATCAGATGACAGGTACATGTAATGCCCAGGTAAAGTGCAGCCGAACAATTTTCACCGTAAAATGCTCTTGTCTGTGCTGAAGGCTACATGTACCATTAATATGAAACTTTTTAGAGAGTCCTCCAGCCGAACATTTGATATATCATTAGATACAAGGCATTTCTTCAGGTTAAGTCCTTTTAAGATTTTCAAAATAAATGTTCAGTTTATCTTTTTAAGCAAGATATTCAACAGCAAGGAATCAACAGGAACTCAACAGGAACTTCTGTTTCCTGAACACAAGCCAATAAATTTATCACAGATGTTTGTCATTTCAGGTTCCAAGCGTTTCACTTATTTCCTTAGCACAATCCAATACCAAAGGTCTCAGATGTTTGATTAGGACATCTCAAAGATTCTAATTTCACTGATTCCAAGAATTGTCTGAAGGTAAAGTGTTTTCTGAAAATATTGGTTTCACAAAATTCAGATTCCTTGGCTTACCTTACTGCCTAAAAAAGCTTGTTGGTAAAATTCCAGTAGAATATATATCCCGATTCCGTCCAAATCATGACTTCTTTCTCATAAGGGTATATAAAATGACTCAAAATTTATATTCTAATTTTGGTCCCAGTAGATACGAATATCAAAATTTCAATTTTTTCCAACTGATTTTTAATTTTATATTTTTGTTTTCAACTGATATTTAATTTGTTATTTTGTTGTCTGTCAATGCCACTATTTCATTTCTACAGAAAAATAGGCAAAATTGACAACATTATAACCAGTGTATTAAAACAATTCTCAGGTTCTAATTCTTGACCTTCAGAAAAATATTTAGAAATGGTTAAGTTTATAACCACCCTTTCACTGTATGCAGACACAATTTTTCATTTAGAAATCCATTTCTACCGAAAAATAAGAATTATCGGTTTATAGAAATACTTTCACTGTATGCAGACAAAATTTTTTTATTTCGAATCAATTTCTACAAAAAAATGTCTAGAAATGGTTAAGTTTATAACCACATTTTCACTGTATGTAGACACAATTTTTGATTTAGAAATCCATTTCTACAGAAAAATATGAAGAAATGGTTCAGCATATAACCAATGTTCCTGTGTATACGATGCAGATACAAGGTTTGGCTTATAAGTTTCACAGCATCGCTCTTGTATTTTTGGCAAGCAAAGCATTAATCTTTGTAAGTATCGTTATATCTACAGCTTACAGGCGGCCAAGGTTATAACACCAGCTACACAGACATACAGTCAGTTACTTGTGAACTCTGTGTTTAAACGATGGATCTCATATCTTCAACAGACAAATCATCAATAGATAATCCAAGCATGTATGAGCCAACTTTCTGCATAAAACATCTACTGCTCAGGTCATATACGATGACACAAGCCTGCCATTGCCTGTGAAATCAATGCTTGAATGGTAATTTTCCTTCCCTAAACAGTAAAATCAGCAAAAAGTAATTCACTAATGAACGAGCTTAATTTCTTTCTGTTTAAAACGTGAATTGTCCAGGTCATTTACAGAGTAATATCATCCTATACAATCAAAGGATAATTCTCAATGCCATTAGAACTAGCAAAAAATAATCCATGAAGATATGATAGGAGTATGATAGGGAGCCTGTAAAATAGGCCTCCCGAGATCATACAGTTGCCTGTTAATTCACCTGTCAAACAGGAATTCTCATTCGCTGAATAGTAAAACTGGCAAACACAAATCCCTGAAGGTATGCGACAACTTTCTTTCTAGGTATATCATAAACTGTTGAGGGATTACAGTTGCCGGTGCCGTGAATTCCGCTTGAATGTTCAAACGTTGATTCTTATTTCCTGAGCAATGAAACCAGCAAATGCATTAAAGCAAGCACCCACTCAGCTAAGTTTCTTTCAGTGTAAAACAAGTCATAATTTTGTCCGAAAATATATCACAAGCCTGCAATGTTAAAAACAGGAGGCTATTAGATCAGAGAATTCACAATAGAATCCATGAGCATACAAACACTGTGTGCGTCTCTCTGTACAAATTAAAACAGCCTAGGTTATAAAATATAACACAGACTGGCAGTTGCCTCTGATTTTCATATTTTCAGCACTAAAATCAGTAAAACAATCCATTAACCTAGGATCACCAGTTCCTTTCCCGGCCTAAATCAACTACCAGTTGCATATATGGGTCACAATATACTGTATATATACCCACAGCTTTATTGGTTGTGTATTACACTGTAGAAAGGATAAGCATTTTAGCACTGACACCACTGACTGGGCACATATGGCGTATCAACAGTGGGAGATCACAACTGTCTACAAAACTCATACACATCAGTCATTTTCGGGAAAAGATTTCATTAGAGTAGAATCATCGGCATGTCTTTAACCAGCAGTACTTTGACGAAACTTTTCTTCTTTCCTATTGACATGCCTTGTTTTTATTCCACCGGGAGTCAAACTATTGGTGCCTAACAGTAGAAGTTACTCTTAACATACAGTCCGGTAGCTCAGTCAATTTGAGCATTGGCCCCGCTACTCAGATATCAGATTTTGAATCACGTCGATTGATGGATTGATTGGTGTTTTACGCCGTGCTTAAGGGTATTTCGCTTATATGACACCGGTGTAGACCAACAATATTTGACACTAGCGTAAACAAGATGTGAAGCATTCCCATCATGTTGGAAAGTTAATTTTCATCCAGTGATAGGTACTCTTTAAATAAACTACCCGTAGTCAGTGGGTTTGAATTACGATGAATACAAGCAACATGGTCTTTCTGTAGCTACGTTAAAAATATAGATCTGTGTTGAGATTGACAATCAGCAGGACTTTACTTTACTACTTTTTAGACAAATGAACTTTTAAAGTTGATAATTTTTATTAATTTTTATCTCTAAAACTTGTCAAATTACTGACATAAAAAGCAATCTGTTTTTGTGACAAGCCAACTTCAAAGTCCATAATTTTTTAATAAAAATTTCGCTAAAACTTGTCAAACTTCTGTTGTTAATATTGATCTGTTTGTGTGATAAAGCAACTTCAAACCAGATAATTAAAAAAAAAAAAAATGTTTAAAATCTTGTCAAATAACAGAAGTAAAGTAATCTGTCATCCCTTATTTTTTCCAATGGTCAAATATAAAGACACAAATTTGATGACAATAGCCTGTACAGACTATGAAGATATTCCAAGTCAACTTTTCTCATTCTTTGATAAAATAATTTACCATAGACTCAAGCATATTCCACACAGAAGTGACAGATCAAAGTCAACTTCTGTCGGTTCTTGATAAAATAATTTGTCACAAGCTCAAGCTCTTGTTTTTCTAATCGTAAAATATTCAGAGATCCAAATTCGACAATTTAGCCTGAACAGGCTAAGTTAAGATTTTCAATGTCGATTTTGTCAGTTGTTGATAAAGTAGTTTGCCATCAGCTGAAGCTCTTGTTTTTCTAATTGTAACTTATTCAGAGACGCAAATTCAACGACAATGACCTGTACAGACTCGATGCAGATTTTTACGATGAAGGTGAAATTCATCTTTTGTGCTTTCTTCATAACATAATTCGCCAGAATCTCGAGCTCTTTTTCCAGTCTGAATCAATGCATTGCACAGAAATGGAACTGATGACATAGAAATATAATGGAGATGAAATTCAGTTTTCAAATCTTTGTAAATAATTCTCCGACCAAAGTCTCATCCTCACTGATAGCCTATAGCCACACTAACACAACAAAATTTGGTTAATAAATAATGTGGAAATAATTTGCCTAACATTGGCCTCTAGCAGACAAATCTATCCTAGGTCTTGAAAGCTCAACCTTTAATATATACAGACGGACTGTAAAAGGAGTAAATGATAAACTGACAACAATGACAGCTCTAATAACGATAATTAGGTAGATGACATAAGGTGTTGTCAGGAACTCTTGATTCTGCCATAATCATTAGGAACCAATACTTTCTTGTGTAATATAATTCATGATTTTCCCAATAATTACCGAAACAAAATATGTCCATGTGATAAAGTATTAATTAGTTTACCTGTTCAGCATGATATCCCACTGAGAGAGATCATGCCTGTTTCACCTGTATGATTTCTTTTGTATGTTTGTTAATTAATTATAACACATCACTAAAAGAGTATTTCATTTACATGACTTCTACAGTTTGTGTTGTTTGGGATTGGTAAAAATTTCAGAAGAAAAAAACAAAATTCTGAATCTTATTAAATGGAAAGCATCCATTTAGTACTGAAAACATTGAACCTGTCTTGCGCATCAATGGGGGACTAGCAGTCTACGCATAACCCAGTCTCCGTAATTTGTCTTGGCGTTTACGCGGTACTTGTAGTTATTTTACCAATACGGTGGTTATTTTACAAATACGGTGGCCTCTCAGTGAACTGTCAACTACATGTATGTTTATCTATGCCTTAAACTGGGAAAAAAAAACTTCGGCACATACAACACAAGCAATCTTCCTCTGTTGGGATAAAATACCCCCCCTCAACACACACACCCTGGAAGTATTAAGCAAAGACCACAAAATGTTGGAATTAAAATTTTTTAGCTTTGTTGAGTTTAAGGTTATTTAACTTATATGACCATTTGGACAATATCAAATTGTTTTTAACTTAAATAAGGTGAAAAACCTGGTTTGTTTGTTTTTTTGATTTGGGTAATACTAGTGCACTCAAGGGTATTTCACATACAAATGCATATGATGATGGATTCTCCACGTCAGACTGTTCTTCACCCTTATATGGTGGAAAAGTGGGAGGAAACCTCGTAAAAACCACCCCTGTCACTGCCGAGGCCAAATCATGTTACCTGAGGTTCGACAATCTTACTCTTGAAGAAAGTATGGACAGAAG
>JAVFBW010195729.1:0-10126 GCA_034783835.1 Mopalia ciliata
TTTGCTTTAATTGTTTTAGGTTGTTATTTTTTTCGTTTTGGTGTGGTTTTTTGGTGCTTTTTTGGAATGGGTAGGGGGGATTTCTTCCCTTATATGTATTGTAGACGATGTGAGAAAAACCCAGAAAGCCTTTGTCCAGTTACAAAATTAACTCACAAAGTCTTTACGTACAGAGCTGCACACATCAAAGCGGCTTTCTGAGCGGGATGACAGTGATCGTCTTTCGCACACTGTATTTGTAATGAAGTATGCGTGTGTTTCCCATGAGACAGTCAGGCATAAGGCGACTGTGACACCGACAGTCTGTCTAAATTGTGAACTCTATAAACAGCCTCAGGTGGATTACATGGAACTCAACCCGTTTTGTTCAATAATAATGGAAATCACCCACAAATGCGTAGCTGTTAAACTCTGTCAAACGTCTGTGAAACAAAATCACTTTTTCAAGCATTTGATTTCCCGAGTGTTTTTTTCTCCCGTTTTTTATATTATCTTTTGCTGTTATCGTCTTACCCCTATATCTGATTCATCATATAATATTAAAACGCAAATATGTGTGTAAACGACGATAGCGTGGCAGAGATGTACGCGCTATACGGTCTCTGAGTAAGGCAAACAGTCTGATTACTTGATAAATGGCTTATAGATCAACGTCGATTACATAAGTAGACCTAAAGATCTGTACATATCTCCAGTTATTCAAAATTGTATTGAATAAATTAGCTTAGCTTACCTCCACAGGGATTCGAACCTGGGACCTTTGTATATATAAATTGAATAAATGAGCAGAGAAAAAGTTGCTTCCCTCTACCGGGATTCCAACAGGCTCAACACTCTATACCGACTGAGCTACATGGCAGAATGAGGCCCGAATTTTTTCTCTCTATACAAAGCACGGACACAGGGACCCAAAATAAGATCTTTTTGGTATATATATGGATACCAGGATATTTTTTTAAAATAGCATTATACATCGTAATAAAAACCGATAAGGAATCAGAATCCTGATATAAACTTAACATTAGTCTTGCATGATCAGATTGCTGAACTTACTGCGTTCTCATGTGAATTTGAAGCCCTACATTAATGACTGCTAACCCCATTCCAGATGTCACACAATCGTCTCTACTGTGACATGCATTCAACTGGTAAACATATTTCGTGTTTTCATTGTACAGGTTTTACACTTTTTTTTATTTTGGTTCAGACTAAAATGTACTTCCAAAGATTTGTGTATTATAGAGCCATATCAAATTTATATGGGTTTAGCGTAGGAAATAGTTATGCCATGACCGTAACTGTTCATGTCATAATCTTTACTGTTCATGCCAAAATCGCTGCTGTTCGTGCCATAATCGTTACTGTTCATGCCATAATCGTTACTGTTCGTGCCATAATCTTTACTGCTCTTGCCATAATCGTTACTGTTCATGCCATAATTGCTGTTGTTCATGTCATAATCGTTACTGTTCATGTCATAATTGTTACTGTTCGTGCCATAATCATAACTGTTCATGCCATAATCGTTACTGTTCGTGTCATAATCGGTACTGTTCATGTCTTAATCGTTGCTGCTCATGCCGTAATCGTTACTGTTCAGGCCATAATCGTTACTGTCGATGCCATAATTGCGGAGGTTCATGTCATCATCGTTACTGTTCATGTTATCATCGTTACTGTTCATGTCATAATCGTTACTGTTCATGTCATAATCGTTACTGTCCATGCCATAATCGTTGCTGTTCGTGCCATAATCGTTGTTGTTCATGCCATTATCGTTATTGTTCGTGTCATAATCGCTGTTGTTCATGTCATAATTGTTACTATTCATGCCATAATTGTTGCTGTTCATATTATAGTCATTACTGTACATGCCATGATCGTAACTGCTCATGCCATAATCTTTGTTGTTCATGTCATAATCCTAACTGTTCATGCCATACTCGTTACTGTTCATGACATTATCGTTACTGTTCATGCCATTATCGTTGCTGTTAATGTCATAATCGAAACTGTTCTTGTCATAATCGTTAATGTTCATGTCATTATAGTAACCTCTCATGCCATGATCGTTACTGTTCATGACATTATCGTTACTGTTCATGCAATAATCGTTGGTGCTCATGTCATAATCGGGCCGCGGCCGTGGCTTAGTGGTAGCGTGCGCGCTTCCTAAACTGAGCCTGCTTCGATTTACTGTTCACGGATTCGAGTCCGCCTGTCGACCCTCAGGTATATGAGCGAGTCATATGTTGTGGCTCCGGCAATCGCGGCTGGTGGTTTTTACGAGGTTTCCTCTCGGTTTTCCACCGTAATAAGGCTAGGTGCAATGTGAAGTGGATAATCCGTCGTCATATACTGTAAAGTACTTAATATTCGCGTGGAACTAATTTTCGCGTTTTTCGCGGTTACCAGTTTTGCGCGAAAATAAATTCCCTCGAATAGACATATAGTAACAATACTAGTCTAGACTAGTTAACATGTAAGTGAAATACCCTTTAGTACGACGTTAAACCCCAATCAAACAAACAAACAAACATGTCATAATCGTAATTACTCGTATCATATTCGTAACTGCCCATGCCATATTAGTCACTATACATGCCATAATCGTGACAGTTCATGCCATAATCGTTACTGTTCGTGCCATAATCGTTACTGCTCATGTCATTATCTTAACTGTTCGTGTCTTAATTGTTACTTTTCATGTCATAATCGTTACTTTTCATGCCATAATCGTTACTGTTCATGCATAATCGAAACTGTTCGTGCTATAATCGTTACTGTTCATGTCATAATCGTTACTTTTCATGACATAATCGTTACTTTTCATGTCATAATCGTTACTGTTCGTGCCATAATCGTTACTGCTCATGTCCTACCGCCCAGTCGTTTCGGTTCATAACATAACGGTAAGGCCTATAAGTACTGTGTATACCATAATGTCGAAAATCGTATAATATCGAGGTGCCGAGTATAGTAGCCTACATTGAAGGAATTCTCAATGTATTTATTAAAGAGTGCAATCGCATTAAAACCATACCCAACCGCTTCCCGTGTTTCCTTTGTCGCATAATTGGGACGAACGAAAATCGGGGAGCTTTCAGTTTTATTTGAATAAGACACACAATAAGCCTTTCCTTTTACTCTGTGTTAACATATAGGCGAGTCTAACAATTTTTTTTTTTTTTGGTTGGTGGGGGGGGGGGTGTCGAGGCTCTCCAACAGATTCTTTTTTTTCTCACTTAATCAGCTTTTAAAAACGGATTTCATAGCAAATTAAGTTAGCCGTCGTTTAAATATAAACAACCGTGTTGCAAACAGCAAATCTATGTCAGAGTTGGCAATCTGCCAAAATCTTTCACCCGAAAAAGGGGCGGGTCTTTGGAGGCGAAAGAGCTGTGATATTAACGTGTTGACAAAACCAGTTCGCGCCATTACGTGCTTCGCTTGATTACATGATGGTTTTATAAGATGTCAGTTATCACGCTTACTGGACGAGAGTCTGAAAGTTCAGTTCTTGTTTCTTTCATATCTATGGGGATTTTTTTGTCGTTCGTATTATGATCTTATTTTGCAATGTTATTTGAATTCAAGAAGGAGACTGCATGACTGACTGACTCGTTCGTTCGTTGTTGGGATTAATTGGTGAGATATATGTTATAGATAAACAGCCCTATCTTAGAACAAAATTCGAATAATAAAGTGACCCACTATAGCTATAGGCTACATAGCTGTCAGCCAGATATCGGTACCCAACTGCAGCTGGCGGAAGTCTCCCAATAGGCCTTCATAGGCCTATAAATGTGTCGTACGTGTATGTAACAGTGTCAGCTTTATCAGGTGTAGCATCAGATATAGCCCTATTTTGGCTCGTTATATGTCCCAGTTGAATACAGGCCGTATATTAACCCGCCTTTAATGACTTGACAGCTAGCCAATGGCGTGCGGTAATTTGAGATTCAGGAACTTTGATTGGGTGACCTAAAGATTTCACTGGGCATGAAGCTGGTTCGTCAGAGGAGATGCAATTTTAACGTAAATAGACTTACATATATGTTAAGTTTTTCTCCATTTATTATGGATGGAACAAGACTGATATTTACCAATTTAAAATTTCGGCAGGCCTAGCTTCTTTTTTTTTTTAAATGCGTAGGCCTACAGCCTATATTTGTCCAACTAAATCGAACATTCATGAAAACAAATCATCTGATAGGCCTACTTCTTCTAAATTGTTTGTCGGCTAAATAAGTTAAAACAAAAACAAAAATTAAAAACAAAATCATTCAACCAATCAATCAAAACTTATTTTAACGTCTAGGGAAATACACAGCTCTTGATCAAACCATGCATTTGTTTATTCTATCGAATCTGTGCGCGTGGACTAGTGGACGCAGACTTAAACTCACGTGATTGTAGTCTGTGCATCTGTCATTTTGGGGTACCTTCTATGTGTCAAGGGACCGGGGCTTTTCGAACTTACGGTTATACTTTCCTGCTTAAATATTTGATGACCAACCTTAAAGCTGCAAATAAAATTTGAAACAATTGGGATCACAAATAAGTAATAATATTTGGAGATTGCTGTTTAAATATTTTGGGCCGACTAAATTTCTTAACAACCTTTCTCCCCTGTGGATATGGAAGAGTTCATTATGCAACTTCATCCGCGAAAGCATTCTAATCATAAGCTTTTTTTAAGTGTCATTATTTTTAAGCAGTGTGGTTGTGGAATTGTCATGGTGAGTATAAGTTAATGGACTACAAATATCTTACAACCACTACCAACTAGCTGTCTTCTCTTTTTAACTTGAAAATTGTTTTCTCAACTCTGTGAAACTCTGTGAATTTGTTGCTGCTGTTGTTGTTGTTGTTGTACCTTTCGTCAGTCGACTGTCAAAATGTCAAATGCAGGAATGAATATAGTACATGTAATGATATTTTCATTCATAGAAGGTCAAATCCAATCAAATTAACACTTTGTTCTTCATTCAGGCCCCATGTAACATAATTTTAACATAACATCTTGAACAACAATTTCTCAAATAACATTTTTTTTTTTTTTTTTTCTTAAACGGTACTGGTATAGGGCCTAGGTAGTCCTGATATAACTGAGAATTCATATGCATATAGCCTAACGGTAATTCTCAGTTATGAAGTTGGTTTATACATGGAGCTATAAAGAGAAGGAGGCAAAACTCTGCCAGCCAGTCCAATCACAGGTGATATATAATCACAGTTAAGTCGTGGCCCCAACCCGCCGTACTTGCAAGTGTGTGCTGTCTACTTGGGAAAACATGGGTATAAGTCTGAGTACCGCCACACGCCGTAGCACTTTAAGTGCACAAGGAACTTTTGCTGCTTCCTGCTACGGATTCACCTCCAGTACCGCCTCCCCAAAAAACGTACGAACTTAAAACACGCATGGTGGGTTGTGACCAGGGCTTTAAGCTGAGTATAATAACAGCAGTATGATATCCAAGAGGCCACCTCAACATTCTTAATCGTTAAACCTAATGATTTGCATTAACAATTGGCCTACTCACCAGAAATATAGCCTGACAAATAAAAATGGTTGGATGGATTTTTGTTTTCCCTGAATTTCGCTTTTAAATGAGTGCTGCCATTACAACCTATGGTTTTTAAAATGTCATCCCTAGGCAAAGTTACTTTCCAATTATCGACAAGATCAAGTGCTAAACATAAACTTTATGGACTTGTATAATAATTGAGTTAAATATAGATTTTACTAAATGGTTATCTATATTTACACTATTACACTATGTATTATGTGTTGAAGTAAAAAAGAAGCAATTTGAAAAAAAACCTTTCATGAAATATATTTATTCTGTAATTTTCAGAAAATATTATTGACTTTTTATTGTTCTAAAGAAAGAGACGATTCAGAATATATACGCCCTGTTTAAATAAAACAAACATTATTAACTCAACTAATATAGGCCTAAGAATTCATTCACTTTTCTAGCTGTCGATCGAATGCAATCCTTTGATATTCTGTGCAGTGATTAGGTCGCTATATGTGGTCAATTAGGAATACACAATCTAGAGTTGAGCTTCATTTCTCATCACAGCTGATGATTCTGAGTTCTCTCCTACTCACCCAAAGAGTGGATTAAGCCTTCACACCTTCAGTGCTAATCTCTCGACTCCAGCTGGGACAGAATCAAACATAGGGACTTTGATGTGGGTCAGTTGTGCCTCCTCCTCTTAATAGCTCCATGGTATATACAAATGCTTACCTATGAGTCTATTTGCAGCTCCTGTGTCCTTGAATCACATATATTTTCCAAAATACAACCGCCACAGTAATCAGTACCAATGGCATCTATGCTTTGCCAGCTTTGGTTATGTGTCGACTTTTATGGTAATCCGAAAAAAATTTGGTAAGAAATTGGGATAAAACACACTAGTGTGGCAGAATCAACCAAACACCTCCTAAATTTGAAAGTAGACTGGCCTGGAAGTTTCACTAAATCACTCTTGGATGAATCTACTTTCAAATTGAGGCGGTGACAAATGGCTGCTGTATTGTAAATATTTTGTTTTCATCCCGATTTCTTGACAAAATTTGTTCAGATTACCATAAAAGATAATGCAAATGAAACTGTATACGTTATTGATTACTGTGGTGGTTGCATTTTGGAAATATGTGTGATTTCAAGGATTACAAGAGCTACAAATAGACTCATAAGTAAGCATTTGTATATACCAAATTCATAACTGAGAATTGCTGTTTGGCTATATATGCTTATGAATTCTCAGTTATTTCAGGACTAGGTACAGGCCCCTATTGAATGATGGTAAAAAAAAAAAATTATTCATAACAAAATTGTGCCTTAAAAGAAAAAGAGTCAAAAAGAAAGGAAAGAAACAATCTAACAAAAATTAAATTACAGAAAACACCCTCATTGCCACTGGCAACAAACGAAGAAAAAAAGAACAACCACACTGACAGGACTTTATTCAGAGACAAGCAGATCCGCTTCATGTTGCCAAATTTTTCAACTCTTGAGAGTACCAGGGCAACAGGAAGCTCCATTCCAACTACCAACATCTTCTATTGTAGTGGAATTAATTAATTCCTGATAGCATTGTCACTGTGGATGTACTAAATATGTTTATAAGCCTTTGTTGAAGATGTGATAATTGAATATCACTACATGTAAACATGGTTTCAATTACATGATGTGGTAAATAGAAACCCGCTATTCCACATATTAGCATAAGCTTATATCTTACATGTACCTACAGATGAACAAGACTATATACTATTTATATACTTGTATTAAGACCGGCTTAACAGGTAAAATGTAAAGAGGTGTAATGGTGAGTGAGCAAACAACATTGATATAAAAAAACACTTTATAATACACTAGCATAAACTTGTGTGTTTCATACAAGTACAGCAATCACACTGAATTCAAATGTGCTTGTGTTTGTAAGTAGGAACATCATAGCCACACCTTGTTGACACTATGTAAGACAGCCGTTTAGATAGAAGTTAGTTAGAAATTGCAGAATTAATGCAACTTTCACCGTTACGATTTTATATAAAAGTTCAATGTGGTAAGAATGCTAACATTGCTAATACTAAATCATATTTTGATAGATGCAGAATACAGCTAAATCTCCGAATATCCAATCAAATGTAATACTGCTTTGAACAACCAGACCCTGTGCTCTCTGCTATTATTTAGGCCAAAGGAAGTTAATAGTCTTTGTAATCTCCAGTGTGTTAAGCAAACAAGCTGGAAATGTGAAGGTAAACAAGGATAAAATTACCTGTCAAAAGGCATCATATTTAAGGGATATGAGAAATATATCCACAACAGTCCTTCTGTTGGTTATATTTATTAAAAACATGTCTTACTCTACAAATTATTCTACATGTATAAGTCTCTATGTTATTATGGTTTCAATGTATGCTAATATGGGCTACAGTAACACATATCTTCTTGTAAAGATGACAGCAACTTGTGTTAGTGTATTACGTGATAAGTGGCCTTTATCATAGATTAATTTCTCATCTACATGTAAATCTCTTTATGTTAGCTGACGATCTATTTTCACACAGATAATCATGATTGATAGTAACATAATGACATGTGTATTCTAATGCTAAGTCATGTTATGTACGTCAGGTATTTTTTCTTTCATTTATTAGCTAGCTCAGTTTAGTTTAACATTACATGTATTTGGGATATTTCAGTTCATGTACACAATCTTTTTTGATTAACAGTCCTTTTACTGTCCCCTTTGTATATTGTAATTACCTGCCGAGATTGTTTTCCAGATTAGACTTCATGATACATTCATTTTTTTACTCAAATAGTTTTCTCATATCCTCTACTATATATATTTGCATATACATTCAGAAATATTAATCGGTCTGTCAGTTTGACAGGGACATTGAGTAAATGATTAAACTTTACAATGCCAAATGATATAACAGTGCTGAATAAAATCCAACGGTTATTTAAATCTAAAACTATTCGCTTTCCTATAGGCTCACAAAAGTGAGGACTTCTGGCAAAGGGTTAGCACTACTGTCCTTACTTAAAACTGGAGGAAAATTAATTTTCCAAAATTCCAACATTATGGAAACGCTTCACATCTTATTTGTTCTAGTTTTAAGTATTGATGGACTAAATTGCAGTCATATAAGTGAAATAATCTTTGGCGCCGCGTAAAACACCGCTCAATTAATACAAAAGTGAGACAATTGGTTTTTGATATATTTCTCTCACCTAGTGTCCTAGTGGTCAATTTGAAAGATCTCCCTGTTTCCCTCAGAGCAACATGTAAAGGTGACAAAATGATGATCAATTCGTCTGTCTTATCTTTGTTTGTTGCCAGTCATGTCAAGGTTAGTTTTCTTCCCTATCAATGTGCCAAATGCTCTAAAGTATAACATTAAACCACAATCACCTGATCAATCAATCATGGTGCCTCACCGTTAGGGTTAAAGTTTGAGTTTTTTGTATTAATCCCATGTTTTAAAAATATATCTTTAAAGCTTTTAAAGTGCATTCAAATTAATGTTTACTTATGTGATTACTGATTACCATACATACAAAGTAAAGAATATAATGATGACTTTTTATCTCTTTTGTGAGTGTATCAGGTTATGGTTGAATAAGAACAGACAGTAATAGATAGTCTTTAGTGTATGTACTGGCTGATCCCAGGGTAAATAAATGAGTTTACACCAGTTCAGCTGTGGGCCAGTGATTATTTTGTAAGCACTGTGTTTGGCTAACTCTGCATAGCTAATGCTCTGCCTTTTCTATGAACAATTCTCTCAATAGTCTTAAAGCCTAAAGGCTCTACCTTGTCATCTGAACCAAGATGATATTACCGGTGAGGTATGTATGCTATTTCTTGTAAAGAAATGGACAGCTGGATTTACACGACTCTTTATTCAATGTCCTTAAACACTTATAGTTGATGTGGAAGATTTTGTATGCATCATGCACAATAAATCTGAACTCTTTTTCTCTTTATTGAACTATTTTTTGTATATTTGCCCTGTGTTTGTCTTTATGTATCATTCTATTGTGTGTTATCAGTGATGTGAGAGTTTGGTTACTGTCAGCCAATAGACTGGCCAGTCAGAAGTACCAGCATTACCCTTAAGTGCCACAGAGAAAGTTTGTTACCTAATTAATACAAACCTCATACAAAGTACTGCTTACAAAATATCAAAGAAGTTAGGTTATGGTTTGAAGTTATGTTTTAAACAGTACAGCAACACAAAACCAATAAAAAGAGAAAATGTTTATTTTACTTTTCTGAAGATTTATTTGAATCAAATGCTTTTAAAAGGAGATATGAACATGTAATATATAATAAGTTAATTTTTACGGTTAAATTGATTTTTTTTATCAATTAAATGTATTTCTATCCTTTCTTGTAATAATGTTACTTACATGTACCCATAGAAGACTAACTTAAAATGCTGTGCCTGTGGGTAAGTATTCAAGGCGTATGTCTGTTATTTTAAACGATAATGCAGTAAAGCTAGCCTGCAATATTAGACTTTCCACTGACAAGCTTAACATAATAGAGTAAGGTGACTACTCCAAAGAAAGATGAAAAATTCATA
>JAVFBW010195740.1:0-10126 GCA_034783835.1 Mopalia ciliata
CCCCCCCCCCCAATTAATCAATAAGAACCAAAGGGAACACTATATGTACGATTGATGGTAATTGGGGCTACCAAGTTTCATACAGACAGGCCTCAGCATTTTTTTTAGTTCTGTCCTGGAAACGGATTTTCATCGAGCATGTAAAAAGGGGGATAATAGGGCATAATAATAAAAAAAAGAGAGTTGTTACCCCTTGGACTTGAGAAGCATCAGTAGCCAATCTTGTTGTTAGTGCTCCAGTACTGTTCTTATGATCATCGAAGAAAGCCATTTCCTGAGGGTCAAACGAACAAAAAAAATGGAAATATAACATGAAACCTTAGACATCAGAGCCATTTAACTAATAGTTGATACATTTTTACAACAAAAACAAAAAAAAAAAACATTTCCCTCCATCATTTCATACATTTCCGTAAAAAAAAATTAAAATATGGGTTTTTTACTGGAAGTTACAGAAATCAATACAACGTAAAATTTCATTTTAAAAAAATGGCTAAATAACGTAACTAAATATTTTCTTTTATCAAGAATTAGTTTAATAATTAGTGATACAGCACATGTGAAAAAAAAACAAAGTGCTTTAAAAAAAATAAATAAATAAAACTGGGAGAAGCTGAAGTCCATACCTGTTTAAGCATAGACCTAAAGGCTAGCTCTCGAACTCGCAGCGTTAAATGCTCACCCGATTTACCAAACATATAGCCCTGAAATTCATCAAATATCAATCAAATAAGTCTACATGTTATCTGTTAACATATACAACTGAACATATATAATTAAACATTGAAACACTGTATTACTTATCTATTACAAATTGTTGATGTGAAACTGAGACGTTTTTGTGTATTTGAGTGAGTGTCATATGGACTCCCAAAGATAGTTTTTAAGAGGAATGCTCCTAGTTTACCACTGGAATTAGACAGAGTACAGTGTGAAGTGTACAATCCGTTGTCAGGCAAATGAAATACCCGTGCATTTGTTTGATTGGGGTTTAATGTGTACACAAGGGTATTTCACCTACATGACGACGGATTGTCCACTTCACACTGTTCGTTGCCTTATTACGATGGAAAACTGAGAGGAAACCTTGTAAAAACCACCCTCATGATTGCTGGAGCAACATCTTGTGACTAAATCATATACCTGCGGGTCAACAGATGGACTCTATCCTGTGAACGTTACATCAAAGTGGACTCTAAGCCACAGCCGCAGGTAAATACCCATGAGAATGATGTTAAAACTCAATCAAACAAACAAACCTTTATGACAGGTACAATTCCTGACCAGAAACACACAAATCCTCAATAATTGCTCAGAGAATTAATTGTTTGTTTGTTTGATTGGGGTTTAACGTTGTACTCAAGGGTATTTCAATTATACAGCAACAAACAAAGACAGGACGAGACAAATACAAGACGACAACAGCAGGACCCAATACAGACCCCACAAACAGATCGACTTCCTGTTCCCCTTTAGCTCTGAAAGCACCAGGGCAACATGAAGCTTCCTCCAACTGCCCGCCAGAGAGAATTAAAACAGATTGGAGCGATGTAACCACACCAGGTTCCGTATTCATAAAGCTACTTAGGTATTTCCTACAAGTTAAGAAAAACTTGGTGAATTTTCAAACATCACTTTTTATACCTAAACACAATTTTGCTGAATTTTATAAGATGCTAAAATAAAGATTATTAGTAAAATTAATTAAATAATTATTTCACATCATCAAGTGACAGGCTGAAATTTGGCTAAATATTTCTTAGCTTTGAGAAATATTAAAGTAGCTTTATGAATACAGGCCCAGAACTGTTCAGCAGATCGAGTTTCAATCACCATAATAAAATGTTTAATTTAATAGATCTGAAATGAAGCTCACTAATCTGATCAAGCCACCATACAACCACGACTCTCCTTACCTGTAGGAACAGGTTAAAGAAGCTGACAGCTCCCAGTCTGAGGAGAATCAATGAGTACATCATAATCTTGGGTGGTTGTTAATCAGAACTTAAGTCAGACCATACCTATAAAAACTCTCCTTACCTGTAGAAACATGGTAAAGAAGCTGACAATTCCCAGTCCGAGGAGGATCAATGAATACATCATAATTTTAGGTGGTTGCTCTTCGGCGCTTAAAGACCATACCTATAAGAATAAACTGAGGTGTTCAAATGGAATCCTGGGTGTTCATGTGTGTTATGACCTGACAGGCTTGTGACTGAATAACAAATTCTCACCACATGGGTCTTTAACAACTAGCTCTTACGATACCAAAAAGTAATTATGTTTATTCTAATAATTGCACTTTGAGTTACATTGAACCAAGTTGTGTACAATTTCAACCAATGTGTACTTTTGCAGCATGATTTGTTTCTTCAAGGCAGTTTTATACTTCTATTAAATTTAGTTCACTTATTTAACTGACACCTGCTTTATTTTATGGATTGCGTCTTAAATTGGATAAAATTAATTGGTAATTTGGATGGTAGAACATCCTGAGAATCAGCAATTGTTTTTTTAATAGGTTATTGCTGAAATAATTTGTTTCTACTTTTATATGCATGAAATCATGTGACCTAAGTTCCTAACTTATTTGATTTCCACAATAATTTAGGTTACAGCAGGTGTCACTCTTATATAGGACTGATTTCCAAAGGTAAGTTCTGAAGCTTGCTGAATCAAAGTAACACAGTTAAATCTTGATTTCCACGATCAGTAAGGTGATAGCTGGTGTTACCTTTTGTTGGGACTTTATATGCTCTGAGGTGTGTTGAATGAAAGTATCACTGTTAAATCTAGAGATCAGATGGACTGAAATACCAGCATTACAAGCACCTGTTCAACCAACTTGAACATCATCAATTTTATATTCCTCCATAAAAGGGAACCGAAATCTGACCAGTTTTACTTTCGGGTTTTTTAAATTTTTATTTTATTACAGTAAAATTCACTTACTCCAAGAATTTCGGCAAAGAGAATAGCAAAGGCAGGCTGCACACCCCCATTTACGAGTGAGGCCAAACAACCACAGGCAATATAACACCATTCTGGAGAGTTCATTTTGAAGAGCCTCCCCATAGGGGGGTCAGGTAGTTTCTCCTGAAATGAATAAAAGCAATTAATGTACAAACAAGGGTGGTCAGTATAGGCAGGATTTAAAGCCCATTTCAATACTTATATGAATATCAGGTATCAAAATATTGACAGGTGGGTAGTTTCATGGCAGCTTGTTGTCGGTCAGGCCAATTATTTGTCAGATAATTCATTATAATTTTGTTTTTGTTTGTTTGTTTGTTTGGGGTTTAGCGTCAATACTCAAGGGTACTTGAATATATATGACCACGGATTGTTCACTTCACATGGCACCTAGCCATATTACAGTGGAAAACCAGGTGGAAACCTCGTAAAAACCACCCTGCCGGAGTCACAAAATGTGACTAGCTCATATACCTGATGGTCAACAGGTGGACTCAATTCCGTGAACAGTACATCAAAGCAGGTTCAGTTTAGTAAGCAAACATGGTACCCTAAGCCATGGCCACTGGCCTATAATTTTGTGTCAAAAACTATGGATTCACCAGACTAGTAAGGGATTAAGAAAAATCTCAAAATGGATATTGATCTTGTGTTTGTTCCTGTTCTTCTCTGTATATGTGGATAAGTCTGTTTATATAAGGTGAACATTACACCATATGTTAGCCACTGAACCAGGATCATGGGCCAGGATCTATAAGAAACTTGTCTCAGGATTTCTCATGGCTGACACCCCTGGAAATCATGCAACCATATCACTTAAATAACGACAGATTGTCCACTTCACACTGTACACAGCCTTATTATGGTGGAAAACCAGGAGGAAACCTCGTAAAAACCATCCTCGCGATTGCCGGAGCCACAACATGTGACTCGCTCATATACCTGATGGTCGACAGGCGGACTCGATCCCATGAACGGTAAATCGAAGCAGGTTCAGTTTAGGAAGCGCAAAAGCTCCCACTAATCCATGGCCTCGGGCCTGGTTAGCAAAGAAGTTACTGTTTTAAGATATCAACATTCTTGTGCCATTGTGTTTTTAAAATTTCTTGCTAATAACTTATTTACAGTATTTAGTTATTTTAAGATAATACTTTCTTAGTTTAAACAGATTGTAGTTCAGAAAATGTTGCAGGTTGAAACCCATCCGAGAACTGAACCCACAACCCTCAGAGTTAGGCACCAAATCGGCAACAGTAAATGCTGGACAGCTAGACAACTCAGGCATATTTCCATTCCTGGACACACCCCTGTAAGATCATACAGATCATGGCTGGTCACAATTCTCACCTCTTCTTCTTCTATTTCTTTAGCACTCGTTGATGATTTTGCTTTCTTGAGGCTTGCATTTGAGGTCATTCTCTTGAATTCCCTCTTTGGTGATAAGGGTTCATTAATCTCAGCCTCAAATTCCTCTGTAAGTCAAGCAACATGTATGGTTTTTTCAAAAACATAAAAACCTGTGTAATCTTCATTACATCATAAGCTTAAAGAAAAATTTCTTGGCATATATTTTGTAAATAATTAAAATTAATACATTTTAACATTCAATGAAGTTGTAATAAGCAAACAGTGTAATTCAGTTAACTCATCAAAATAATGTGTATTAATTAGTGATAAAAAGACATCCGTAAAAATCGCCTTTGTTTAACAACTTTTTAAAATAATAATATATGTGGAAATCTGACATTATATCGACTGTTTCAAAAAGCATTAAGGAAAATTAAGATTGAAAAAAAAAAAGGTGGAGTTTAGAAAGAAAGTGACAATCAGCATTATAGCAGACAACAAAAGCAGCTCATAGTATTCTTAAAGAATAATTCACCTTTATGACAACAGTGTGCTCTGGTTAGGTTTTAGAGTACAAAACCACTAAAAATATTTTTTGTGTTTTTAAAGGTAAAGTTTAACACAGTATTTTCATTATTTTGGGATAACACTTTCTTAGTTTGAACAGATGCTAGTTCAGAAAATTTTGCAAGTTGAACCCTCAAAGTAAGGCCCCGAATGGCCAGAAGTAAATGCCGGCCACCAAGACCACTTAGCCACCCAGCCTTCCGTAGAAGGCAGTGGATTCAATTCCCAGATGGGTTTCAAAATTTTCTGGACTAGAATCTGCTCAAACTTAGAAAGTGTTATCCCAAAATAATGAAAATACTGAAAAAACCCTATAGTTTGTTTGATTGGGATTTTAAGGCTGTGTTTAAGGTTATTTCACTCACATGAGGGCGTGTCAGCATAAAGGGTGATGGAAACCACCCTCAACATCACTGGCAATAAACAGAAACCCAAATACATACCAAGATAAATACAGCACATCATAAAGACATAACAGGCAGATTGGTTTAATTTTGCCCGTTAACTCTGAAAGTACAAGGGCAACAGGAAACTCCTTCCTCACCCTCCGCAGTAATCCTAAACAATTAACAATCCATTTACACTGACAGGAAGCCCTACCCAGGGGGTTGATACTGGGGTGAAGCCAATTGTATTTTGGATAATGGCTGAGCAAGTCAAATTTATCCCAATTTTGACATTAAAATACCACAGTGATATCAAAGCTGATTTAAAGAGGTTAAGAATAGTGACTGGGACTGTCAGAAGGTGGGCGTGTCAAAGGGAAGCAAAGGTTTACAAAAACTTGTAAAAAAGTTATATCTACAGTGTTGCAGGTATTATAGAGTAATATTATAAGTAAAGTTGGTATTTTTCATAGAAATCAGTTTATCTCAGTATTTGCAGGACAAGTACTCTGGGATGGACCCTAAAACTACTGAATCTAATATAAGTGATACATAGCTACAAACAGAATAAAGTCTATAAGAAAACAAGAGATATACAGTTAGGTGCTTCAAAACTCTAGTCTACAGATCTCAACAATTTAAATGGTGAAGTGAACACAACTAGAGTAGATGGCGATTGTATAAGATAAGAATGAGAAAAAGCTTGGAGACAACGACACGGTAACGACTAAATGGTACAATGATGTATGCTTCATGCGGCTACCAACTACTGCAGGCGCAAGAGTCACCAATTCAACTGTGATTCTGCTCTCACCCTAGGGTATAAATTCTGAACAATTTTCCTGGTTCAATAAGCAGTTTGTCAAAGAAGATGTACCCCAGACTTAAAATCTTGGTGGAGAGGACATATATATACAGTAATTTCGCTGTTTGTTAACTTACAATCATCCCTCTACTGATTTTTTTATGGAGATTTTGGTTTGTTTGTTTGATTGGTGTTTAACGTCGTACCCAAGGGTATTTCACTTATATGCAAAAGACTGTCCACTTCACACTGTACATAGCGTGTGCATGGTGGAAAACCGAGAGGAAACCTTGTAAAAATCACACCCGGAGTCACAACATGTGACTCGCTCATATACCTGATGGTCAAAAGGCGGACGTGAACCCGTGAACGGTAAATCAAAGCATGTTCAGTTCAGGAAGCGCACTCGCTACCACTGAGCCACAGGCCCTTATTTATGGAGAAGTAAATACTTGGAAGGTACTTAGAGCAAGTATAATAGTTATAAAATGGTTTTCTGAGTTAACACCAAAAACATTAATTAAGGGATCATTGCTGGAAGTGATCATGGGTTGAAAGACTTTTAGGAGCTTACACCAGATTAAATCACTCATACCGGGTTAGAGATAAACTCGATTATGGAGAGGTTTGATAAAACTTAATAAAGAAATGACAAGTAATGTGACTTTGTACATTTTGTATATTGTTACAAGCTTTCGAAGTATAACTTACTCCATCGTCAGGTATGGCATTTCCAAAGAGGTTTATAAAATCATTCTTTATATAGGGGTAATGACAACAATACACACTATAGCATCAAAAGATATGCAAAGTGAGTGTGGGTTGTTTAGCATACTTTGTTGCTAAGACATTTAATTTTACTATTAGAGATAGTCCTTAAACATGGCATGACCTCATATAATAGTGGATTAAATTTAATAGCTCTATGAGCAATCGGCCCCTGTATTCCACCCTGATTATCATTATTATTTATTGAGATAATCTAGTACAACAACCCAATGACTCTATTTTTTAGTATGACATCAGTGGCTATCAGAGACATCACTCCACCCCTCCCAGCTGACACCTTGCTTGATTATAACAATCAACGGGTACCAGAGACATCACACCACCCCTTCCAGCTGACAGCATGCTTGATGATAACAATCAATGGGTACCAGAGACATCACTCCAACCCTTTCAGCTGACAAAGTGCTTGATTATAACAATCAACAGGTACCAGAGACATCACGCCACCCCTTCGAACTGACAGAGTGCTTGAGCATAACAATCAATGGCTATCAGAGACATTACTCCAACTCTTCCAGCTGAAATTGTGCTTGGGCATTACAATCAACTGGTACCAGAGACATGCCTCGTTCTACTCGACACAGGGTCATTCAAACATTGTGCCCACCCCTAGAGGATGGTGCAACAAACTATTCTAAACATGTTAACTTTATGTGACTTACACTAAAACAAATTCACTATTGCCAAACTACTTGTCTACCTACAAAAATAAAATGTGCTTTTTCTGTAGCAAAAAATGGAGATGTCTACCCTTGATTTTACATTTAACAACATGTATAACTCATACAACAGACATATTGGGTGAATTTGGGGGAAAGTGTTTGACCACAGTGGATGGATGGGTGATTGGGGTTCCCGTGGATGAAAAGAAATGTTACCTTCAGATTCTTTTTGGTGTGTTATTAAAAAAAGAGGCAAGAAATTGAACAGATGTATAACAATATGAGTTAATAGATAGGACATACAGTCTGACATATACCTGAAACCTGTTTACAATGACCAGTGACAATACCAAAACACCTGTTTAGGTGGTAACTGATTGTATATATCAAAAACCTGTTTGAACTGGCTACTGAAAAAAACTAGAAAAAAATGGTGATACAGACAAATTAATAAACCAGAAACAAATGTTTATATCAGCCAATAAATAAACCAGAAAAAATATTTATACCAGTCAGTCACTTAATATGCCAGAAAACTTGTTTCAATCCAGTCAAAGGGAAATCAATGAGAAATCATTCGATCAGTTTTTGAAATCTACTCAGTAGCCATGTTTAGCTTTCAGAAGTGTTAGTATTTTAAAGACAATTATATAAGAAAAGAAGTTTGGAGATTAATAACAAGTTAGAGAATAAGAGTGTCTAAAGTATTTGTTTAATTGGGGTTTATCACTCAAAGACGAAATTACACAGTGAATGGTGTTGATTGAATACCAGTATCAGACGGCAGATAGAATCGATATACCAGGACAAATCTCTGATAATCTCAGAAAGAAACAGTATACCACGAAAAATCTCTGATAATCTCAGATAGAACCAATATACCAGGACAATCTCTGGTAATCTCAGAACCAATATACATAGACAAATGTGTTTTAATCTCACACAGATCCAATATACCAGGAAAAATTTCTGATGATCTCAGATAGAACCAATATACCAAGACAAATATCTGATAATCTCGGATAGAAACCAATATACCAGGAAAAAATCTCTGATAATCTCAGACAGAACCAATTACCAGGAAAAAAAATCTCTGATAATCTCAGGTGGAACCAATATACCAGGACAAACTCTGATAATCTCAGAACCAATATACCAGGACAATCTCTGATAATCTCAGACAGAAACAGTATAACTGGAAAAATCTCTGATAATCTCAGATGAAACCAATATATCAGGACAAGTGTACTATGTGACCAAAAACTCATACATTAAACATTTTCAACGAATTTAAACTTGTCAAGCCACAAAAACGTCTTTGGTAATGGACACCACATCTTTTGACATGATCAATTGATACATTTTGGTTGTCAAACATATGTGACAACAAAATAGAATGCTTACCTAATTCATCTCCTTCTTCAAAGTGTTTTGTCTGTAAAATATCAATCAATTAGACAAGTTAACAAACTAATTGCTATATAGGATTAACAGAAAGTGAAAGTGACATTGGGTAAAACCTCATTAACTCAATGAAATGATTTACACACGTTGAATGGTATATTAGTGTTTTATGCCACAAATCGTTAGCAATCAGTATCACACTGAATAGTTTCAAAACATCAAGACAATTTTATAATATACTCAATACGCCAAATAGTTTTTTTCCTCAAAATTTTGTCAAACTGATCTCATGTTCTGGACATTTTCATAAAATTTGAGGACAAACGAGCTATACAAGAGAGATATGGTGTTCAACGCAAATTTAATTGAAAAGCTTGTTAAAGCAATTAATATGCACATAATAAGCTGAACATGTTGCGTGACTTTTTCATAAAATTTTAGGACAAACGAGCTATTCAATTTGAAGATATGGTGTTTAAAGTAAAGTAAATTAGCTTAATAGATAATACCCGCTCCTCTCAAGTTGTGTGACATTTAATTTGGATTCAATTTGGATATATAGTGCTTGACGCAAATTGTCAGCCAAATTTGTCCTTAATCTTGAGAGTGACAACAGATCAGAAAAAAACAGGTTAAATTTTTGGGAAAAAAACAATAAACCACATCACAGGCTCTAAAACTGGAAACCATTCAGGGTTTGTATTTTGTCTGAAATGATTACAAAGCAAGTGAAAATGATTTAATATAGACATACTTGTTGTTTGACAAGGTTTGAATACACCCCATCTTCTATCTTCATCAATTCATCATGGCTCCCTTGTTCAACAACAACACCATCCCTGATGCCTACGATCTTGTCAGCCCCTCGTACCGTGGAGAGACGATGGGCGATAACTAGCGTCGTACGACCGTGGCTTGCCTGGAGAGCGGAAACAATATAACAGTCAATTGATAATTATCAAACCCTATTTGTTCTCTACTTGATTGGTGGTTAGTGTTAAATTTGTTTATGTCATACTCAAGGGTATTTCACTTATATGACGATGTGCAACATGAAGCTCCCTCCAGCCGCCCGCTAAGGAAATATAGGAACTATTGAACAGCAAGCCAATCAAATGTTTTATGTTTAATGCTAACAGCTTTTCACCCCATCAAGCCACGGTTATATTTCCCAGGGTCCTCTGGATGTCATT
>JAVFBW010195751.1:0-10125 GCA_034783835.1 Mopalia ciliata
GATGTCTATCTCTCAGATATCTGTTCACAAATAAAACCACTGATGTCTATCTCTCAGATATCTGTTCACAAATAAAACCACTGATGTCTATCTCTCAGATATCTGTTCACAAATAAAACCACTGATGTCTATCTCTCAGATATCTGTTCACAAATAAAACCACTGATGTCTATCTCTCAGATATCTGTTCACAAATAAAATCCCTGATGTCTATCTCTCAGATATCTGTTCACAAATAAAACCACTGATGTCTATCTCTCAGATATCGCTCCACAAATAAAACCACTGATGTCTATCTCTCAGATATCGCTCCACAAATAAAACTAATGATGTCTATCTCTCAAATATCTGTCCACAAATAAAACTAATGATGTATATCTCTCAAATATCTGCCCACAAATAAAACGGCTGATGTCTAATTCTCAAATATCGCCCCACAAATGTTTAAAATCATTGTGACTACAAGAGGACAGAGATTCACACTGTTGAATAGAGTACCTCTGATGAGTCGATTACGTTAACTTTTTCTCGTTCATTGGCCACGTCTGAATCTTCATTCTTGATAAGGTCCTCATTACTATTGGGTCCCACACTGCTCGTACTCAACAGGTGCTTGTTACAGTGGAATAAGTCACCAGTGTCTCCCCCTGTGTTCTTCAAGTCCAGGTATCTCATTAAAATTATGAACAATGGAATATACACAGCCATCTACAAAAACAAAGTTGTTTTTTTCATTAATGGTGGGTCAAATATTAAAACATGAGAACATTTTTTTTTCTGAGTTTGTACATAAATTTTGTGACATAAATACATAGACGGTTCATCTGACATTTATAGTGAATATAAGACAAAACAAATTTTGTACTAATACAATGGCACAAATGTTTAAAGTTATCTTTCAATATTTGTTTTTAAGCCTTCTTGTTTCAACACTTTGCAAACAGACATTCACTTCTGTGATATGTTTTTGTCAGTTTGTTTGATTGGGGTGTAACATGCCTTATTCAGGAGTATTTCACTTTACTTTACTTAAATATGGTGAGTTTCTTTGATTGGGGTGTAACATGCTTTATTGAGGAGTATTTCACTGGCTTTACTTAAATATGGTGGGTTTGTTTGATTGGGGTGTAACATGCCTTATTGAGGAGTATTTCACTGGCTTTACTTAAATATGGTGGGTGTGTTTGATTGGGGTGTAACATGCTTTATTGAGGAGTATTTCACTTGACTTTACATAAATATGGTGGGTTTGTTTGATTGGGGTGTAACATGCCTTATTCAGGAGTATTTCACTGGACTTTACTTAAATATGGTGGGTTTGTTTGATTGGGGTGTAACATGCCTTATTGAGGAGTATTTCACTGGACTTTACATAAATATGGTGGGTTTGTTTGATTGGGGTGTAACATGCCTTCTTGAGGAGTATTTCACTGGACTTTACATAACGTTTGTTTGTTTGTTTGATTGGTGTTTAACGTCGTACTCAAGGGTATTCTCCTAGACGGGGTGGTCAGATTGGCCGATCTAATCAATCGGCTGGTCACGTCGAGCAATAATCACTAATTATTTCCATCGTTATTATTATAATTCAAATTGAACCAGAATAAAATTACATAATATAGGTTATTTCATCCTACCTTAAATTTTAAGATCACTGAAGAAGGCGGTGGCTCATTGGCTAATTAAGTGGGAAACAACAAAATCCATTTTTTCGTTCCCCCTCAGCAGAGCATAATTATGATTTCGTTTCCTATTTAAGTATACCACCCATGGAACCCTCGTTACCTGCCGCAGGGGGGGGTCTCGCTCTTGTTGGCACTCCGTGGAGGGTGGGGGGCATGGGTGGTAAAAATTCCATCAAAGTATGATGGCATCCCCTCCCAACCCAATAAACTATAGTAAAAAAAGGAAAAGTAATGGAAATTAATTTAAATGATAAAATGAAAGAAAACTGGCAAAAATTGTTATTAATAACTAGCCAAAACGACAATAAATCTGTCATAACAATATCACCGTTTGCGTGGAAATAAAAATTAAATATCTAACACTGAAACTCTAAAGAATGTAAGAAAACTGTGGTCTGGTGACCTTCGAGTTGAATGCACCAGACAGCAACAAGCAGTAAATTTACTTAAATTAAAGAAAATTTTAGCGTTACCTGTAACTGTAGCACCACATAAATCACTTAACAGCAGTAAGGGTTCATCCGAGACAGGGGCAGAGATCTCTCTGATCTATCAGAGGCAGAAATCTGCTCTGAGATCGGCGATCAAGGTATAACTAACGTTAAACGCTTAACAACTAGAACAGATGGTACTATAATAAAACTTAATACCTATTTAATTACATTTGATTCGACTACAATGCCAGACCACATCTACATTGATCCTTACTTAATGAGAGTAGATCCCTTCATCCCAAACCAAAGAAGGTGTTTCAAGTGTCAGACGTTTGGACACGGTATGACATAGTGTAGAGGTGGTTTGGTATGCTTTCTCTGAAGTAGGCCACGAGGGCTTTGACTGCAACAACGATATAATTTACTTTAATTATTTTATAAAAGAAAAGCGAATCCAGGTAATTAAATGTAGATAGGGTTGGTCCCCTCTCTCCGAAGCCGTCAACAAGTAGATCTCTTGTGTCGGAGACGGTTGCTCTCGAGAATCGCTTCGACGCTTTGGAAGGGATGGAGGTAAACAGCGGGCTTTCTCCCTCTATGGTGGTGAGCCAACCGCTATCACTACTGCCTCATAGGAAAACTCCATCTATGGTGGTAAGCCAACCACCATCACCACTGCTTCATAGAAGAACTCATGATGACGACTATCAGCGGCGGGCCGACGTCAGGCATATTCATCCACGGATGAATCATCACCGAACAGTTTGTGTTTCTTTGGATGGTCAACGCCAAGAGGACAACATTGCTGGCGAAGATGTCGTCTGCTTAAACAGATTGGTCTGTATCGTGATGTTAATTTGCATAAATTATTGTAAATAACTCTAAACTTAGTTTTAAACAGAATATTCAAAGTTTTTTAGATCCAATTTAAACTGTTTAATATATTGACATATGTTTATAACACTTGTGTATGTCCTGTTCCGTTCGTGTTTGTTTCTCTTTTTGATGTTTTCTGTCTGGGAGGCTTCAGATTGGAATTATCTCTGATATCCACAAAATGTTCACAGCATAGAATACCGCTGAATGTGGCGTTAAACAGTAAGCAACGTCAACGTCACTGGCAAAAACATCAACAAAACAGCACGATCACAAGATATACTGTAGAAAGCGGCTACAAACCAATCGACTTTGTGTTACAACTTATGTCTGAGAGCCCTAGGATGCCTACTCCATCGGACCATAAGTCAACGCCAATAAAGTCGAAAACAATTGTGGATATATGTTTAAAGATATGTCTTCATCCTAAGTTGATAAAGAAGACATATGCCTGCGTGTGAGAATCAACTTTTAAACAAAGAATTAGCCGTTTGGAATAATATTGTGATCTGAAAATGCATTATTTAAACCATTGGGAATGGAAAAAACATCATTGCGAATTTTAGATTGTCATATATGCCAAAACAGAATACAAAACTGTTACATTTATAAATAATATTAAAGTTTGTTAAATAATCTTTCGAATTTTATTTAAAGTCGGACAGAATGTCGAGATTGCTTGTATGTTTGATTTGTTTCTGAAGATTTGATGTATATGATTTTGATGTACGATGGATACATGGACACAACCATGAAGTGACAGTGAATAGTTAGTTACTTAATGGTTGAGTGAAGAAAATGCTCTATGCTTGGAACATAACGCCCTTGCCAGAAAGCTTGGATATCGAGAAAAAGAATCAAATAAATACGTGCGAAATAATTTGGGCAGCTTTTGTTCATTGACTATCTAGTATTTTTTTCTTTATCACTCTGGACGTTTTCGGCTTTCTGATAAATGTACCATGCTATTCTGTCTATATATATAGATGGTATGGTAGTTAAGCCTCTTCGGCTGCAAATGGTTGACTGCTATAAACTTAAGTTTAAAAAATGTATATAAACGAAATCACAACCACCGGAGAAGCCACACAACAGACCTAAAAACGACTGCATTTTAAATTTTTTTTTCTCGTTTGTTTTTAATGTGTATTGTTTTTGTTTCTTGAAAAATATGAAAGCAGTATTTTAATACGCCGTTATTAAAAAAAATAAATTTGCCATCTGTTCCGTGACATAAAAGACCAGTAGAATACAAACGTTGGACTTAATGTGTGAAATCCAAAAAGAAACAATTTATCTTGTCTTCTTCGTTTAGTCAAGAACATACCTGTGATAGATTTGTCGAATACAGAAGAATCCCAGAAAGGCGTCATAGGTTTCTGTCTTCCTCAATATCTTTCTTCTCTGGCGATTTTTGTCTTTCTGAAATGTAAGCCCATCGTTTAAAACTGTTATAGAAGGATTGTCCAGTAAAATTCTGCCTACTGCTATGGCGACATCTTGGTATTCTGCAAGTATACCTGATATTGGCTAAATGATTAAGATCAATTATCAGCTTGATGGCCTTGACATATGATATAGTTTAACCAAACACATTAGCCATTGGCAGGCCATGACTAATTTGCACATGTTGACAGCCGGGATGGAGCATGGAAAATTTAGTATTGTAGACCAGATTTCAATGTGAATGTTTGAAGCTACTTTGCCATTTTGTTTTTCAGTTCTTCGTTTATGAAGAAACATAGGTTCACTGTTTGTCCAGTCACCGATAATGGTAAAATCGAACTTATTTATACATTAATCGTCGTTAAATGAACAATATACATCAACTTTATTTGTAATAATCTTGCCGGAATAAGTCGAGGCAGTTTGCGTGTTTTTGTTTGTCATACCATAACGTTTCTACTCCTTATTACAATGGGAGAAAACCCCGGCAACAGTTAACCTTATTTGTAAATAAACACAATTTCCCACAAAATAAGAGTTTTTCATATCAGGGGTTAAAGTTATTTTTAAGAATTTCATTCAAGTGTGCTTAAAGGCCATAATCAGTATAGGTATAGGGTGGAGGGGAGTATATATCCTGTCTAATATACCAAAACCCGAAAGGAAATTTTCCACAGAAAGTGTTGTTTTTTTACATTAACAGATAACATAAATTTCCAGTATTATAGTTTTTTGTTGTGAAAAGATGACAGAAAGAAGTAAAAATAGTAGAAATTTACCTAAACACCTTGATCAGTAGAGATATTTTTTCGAGTATACCACTAATTTTTCAATAAAGGAAACACCTCAAAATGAGCTTTATGTGTACAAATGTGGCGTTCACAGGTGATCGATAGATACAGTATTATTTAGCACCCAGCTCATACTTGAACGAGACCACTTTAGCATGATTTGGATTATTTTTTTGTGAAATAGACCAAAATAAAGAGCAGACTATCTCAAAGAAATGGGTGAAATAAACCAATTGCGACAATATATACCAGTCAAAGAAATAATTAATAGTTAAAATTAAAATGACAAAATAAGCCATTTTTCGAATGAAGTTGACAATGAGAGATGACAAATCATGGCGAAATTTCGTGTAACATATGTAAGTACTTTACTAGGAATTTCACATTTAATGGTTATAATTTTGGAAATCCGGGAAATTTAACAAATAACATCGAAAAATACCAATAACGGCGAATTTATAAATCAGGGTTTCATAAATATACTGCTGAACGTTTAACCAACTCAAAGATGTTTCTCTGGTGTTGGTTTATGTTGTTAAAATGTTTAAAATTTAATAAAACATCATACTAACTACCCGCTGTGCCTTTCGACCCGGCTTTGTTAGTATAATATCATGTTGTCCGACATGAAACCTGTAATAGTCTTGTTATATTCTATCAGCTTACTAATGGAAGCATTTTCTTCAGCAAACAGGTTACACGTCTTTTTCCTAGTGGCCAGTGTCAATTAAACTCATTTAGTATAATCATGTCTCGCTGTAATCACGAATGTGACTTTTGAAGTCCGAATAGTCCTGCCAATTATAATGCCATTTTAAATGGACTGATGAATTCCAAATGTCATCGTGTTGACTGACGACTCAATAATTTGCTATAATTTGGTACCAAAGGTGCGCTGGTATAAACAAAGTCACAGGAGTGCCACATTTTGTTGATCTGCAAGCATTGATTTTATTACTTATAATTCCTATGAGGGTTTTCATCCTGAGAATGTATATTAGGATCTGGACTGTGCGCCATTTCAGGTAGTCGATGTATATAACTAATGTTCTTAAATTGCTATGATTGATTGATTGATTATTGTTTTACGCCATATTCAGGGGTATTTCAGCTACGCTGTGGCAAGAACACATTTACAATTCTGTGGGTCTATTAGTATTTTGTTGTTTTTTGTTTGTTTGTTTATTTTCTCAACAAATAACACAAAGGGCAACAGAACGATCTGGAAACGACATATACCAGTGTCAATATATCAACGTTTTATTTTGGGTCTTGTTTTATTTTTAATCTTAAAATTCCAACTTATAGTTAAAACTGTCATTTTAAATTATTTATAATGTTTAACAAAATCAAAGTTTATGATAAACACCATTTTTACAAAGAAAGTTAAACTTCTTACAAACAACATAAACCCTCGTATGACAAAAGCTAATTAACGTTAACCCGTATAATGTATTGGTCATACATTTGGCCACATATTAGGATAACCATTATTTATGAAGTCTTTAGAATATATGAAAATACCTAAATTTTATATGTTAAATATCATACGCGGATGTAAGACATGTCGATTTTTTTTACTAGTATGGCTAAGCCACTAACAAGGATGATTTTACAAATAACAGCGATTTAACAAATAGCAGCGATTAAAAAAAAAAAAACCCCATCAGAATGAAGGCTCTGATTGATTACATTATTTCTCACTCAGTTTAACGTATATCTGTGATGCCTAGAGAGTACTGTTAGACACGATTTGAGTACATCAAGATATGTGTTATGAATACATCTTTATTTGTATAATTATTACCAACACCCCATAAGGTAAGAATACAACAGGATAATCATCAACGATTAATCTACCTGAATTGCATCAAAATGTCAAATTCTGATATTCACTGTTTAAACAACTCGTGTAATACACAATAAGTGTGTTGCTAAAAAAAATTACCTCCTTTAGCTGTATATTTAGGTATTTGTATTTTTCGAACATCAGAGCTCCTATAATATGAAAAAAAAAAATATATATTTTTGTTTATAACAACAAACCCGAAAAAGGCTTATATACAATATCGTTATCTAAATATCCAAGTCGATGATGACATCTTGGAACTCGTGGATAGTCAGAACATTTTTGGCATTTCTATATCCCAGCACATAGCGTGGTTCCAACAACTGCTTAATAATGTAACAAAGATTTATTTATTTATTCTATGTAAAAAGACTGTATAAATGGAAGTTTCTTTAGATTTTAGTGTCTGTAAGTCACGCCATCTGATCTGCGATGTCACGTAGTTCACTCCTCTTCCAGTGACACCCTTCAGTCAGTTTAGTTCTAGCATGGAAGGAAAGTTAAAAATATGCGAATTATCTCTTCCAATCCTACGCCTGTCCCTTATAGCAACACACAATACGGCTCTAACGATCGGTATTAAAAAAATAGCCACTTTGGACGCGGATAGCGGATGTCAACTAGAAAAGTATCAGATTTACATGCGTAAAAGATGAAAATGCAGTCTTCTCGTATAGTTTTAAGACTAGTTATGGCGATGCAATATTGCACGACGTTAGACTTTACAATTCCTATCACAATTTTTAACACACATTTGCTCAAATCGACCTTGTGAACTTCACGTTAAAAATCATTGGCTCTCAACTTTTTCTCAAATTTCCGCAAGAAACTAGAAAAGGTTGCATAGCAAACAATGTACAAACAGTGAATAACTGTTAAATGTGTTTTAATGTGGACATAATTTATATTCTTATTGTCGTTCAGATTTTTTGCGATTTTTGTTTCTTTTAAACGAATGTTTTAGCCTTCAATTGCCATAAATTTTAAATAAACGTTAATGTTATTATTATATATTTAAAATATAATGATACTTTGACTAGAAAATAGTTTGAAATATTTAATTAACTTTTGTGTCAGTATAACCGCAGAACTGAAACAAATAATGGCCCAGGAGCGATAAAGTCAGCATACATAGCGGGAACTCTAGTTTACCCTTTGTAATTTCACGCATGTCAACATGTGCAAATATTCACTGCGTGCCTACAGCCATTGGGTTTGGTGCAGTCTTATCTAAACAAACTCAAATGTAAAAGGCATCGAGCGGTTAATCCTTCTAAGTTCTTCTACCAATACCAGGTATGCTTGCCATGCTTAATATTTAATAGATCAGTTAGAGTTCAACTCACTAGTACATACAATTCCGTTGTCCGAATTCTACCTGACAATACTAGTGTTAACGTGTTAAAAAAAAGCAGCCGGTCGTGAAATCCGAAATATTGAGGATGGAGACAGAAACCTAAGGTGCCTTTACCGGAAGGATTCTGTATTCAGCAAAATTATAACAGGTATGTTCTTGACTAAACGAAGAAGACTAGGTACATTAAATATTTAGAATTTTGCACAACATAAAAATACGTTATAATTCACCTGTGTTCTATGCAACGGAAAGGAAAGCGTTTTTGACTGTTCATGGTTTATAGGCGGGTTTAAATAAATATATATATGAATAGCTAAATAAATCACAGTAGAAAATGTCATTTGTCATTTTTAAAATCACTCCATTTAACAACATTCAAGAAAATAAAATATGGAATGCTAATGTTAGTATGAATACTAGGGTAATTGAGATTTTGCATTTATAAGCGGGGACACGAACATAGGGAAGTGATACGTTATTAGGAATTCTATTACCCATGTAAGTACATAATAAAAACAGAATGATTTGCGCAATGAAAAAGTATCTTAAAATTAATAATAGACTATATTTGTATTGCAAGAGATACAGCTCGGCGTCGCGGGGTATTGGCCTATAAACTAGCAGAGGGTGTTTGTGCTCATCTACACACTACGTGCAGCCACGGACATGTCCACCATATTGTAATCTTGAGCGTTTGTTTTTATGCAGCTAAGTAAAATAATCCAGTGAATCTGTTCGTCTGCGGGTCTGCTTGATTGAAGACAGTTTGTTTGGAGTGCATTAGTGATATAGTTTCTTGTCACAGGAGAAAGAATTATTTTCCAGCACCAATTGACCGCTCACTGAAAATCAATCAATCACCATTAATTCCAGCCACGGAGTTAAGGGTTGTGCTATGCACTTGCATTAATATTGTTTTCAAGCCTCTCAGTTACTTTTGACTGTCTGAGCAGGATTTGTTTTTAGCCCATCTTTCCAGTTACACAAGCAACCGTGTGTTTGAACCGACATATCACTTACCTCAAAACGTTCGTTTATAGCTTCATAATCTGATTACATTGGTGCACTTCTTTTCCGTCTGTATTCAATTGATTGATTGATTGATTAGTGTTTTACGCCACATTCAGCGGTGTGAGATGACTGTGGCCTATACAAAATCGCGTTAGAACCACCCGGTCCCTTCGAGACATTCAATGGGAATAAAAATTTTGGCCAATAGCAGGATGTATGTCGTGAAGATTATTTGTGACTTCTCTGTCCCATACAACCTGCCAAAGATTTAAAATGTATTTAGTAATATTGGGCTTAAGATCTTTATAATAAATATTTGATTGAGAAATGGGCTTGTTGAGGGCTTTTTTAGCTTCCCTGTCCACAAATGTGTTTCCAGGGATACCCAGATGACTGGGTATCCAGCAGAAGAGGACTTCGGCTCCACTGGCTACTAGACCTTTATATTCATTAAGGATCTAAAGGATAGCTGGCTGCTTGACCTTAAAGCTATCAATAGCTAAAAGGCAAGAGAGCGAATCACTGCAGATGACGGCTTTCTGGAGATGGTGCTTAGATATTAGGTCTAGAGCCAGTGAAATAGCCTTGGCTTCAGCAGAGAAGATGGATGAAGCTGAAGAGAGACATAGGGAAGCAACATGCTGCAACCAAATGTCTGCAGCTGCCACCCTATCTT
>JAVFBW010195762.1:6297-19594 GCA_034783835.1 Mopalia ciliata
CATCAGGTATATGCATGAGTGACGTGATGTGGCTCCGGCAATCGCGGGGGTGGTTTTTACGGGGTTTCCTCCCGGTTTTCCACCTTAATTGGGCAAGGAACAGTGTGAAGTGGACAGTCTGTCGTCATATAAGTGAAATACCCTTGAGTGCAACCCCAATCAAGCAAACAAACAGACTTTATTTATGCGAAAATATGGTTATGTTGTTGTGTTTTTGACTGTAGGACTTTACGGACTATTGCCAGCCAACCAAAGGGATGTCTAAAATTGAGAGGCTTTCAGTATGTCACTTCAGCTCTACAGGTACATGTATGCCAGTCACACCAGATTATCTCTCTGATTTTTTAAAACAAAAGAAAAGAAAAAATCAAAAAGAAATAAAGTGAGCCATAGCATAAAGACAAAATATACCAGTTTCTGGGTGTTTCATTAGGTTTTTGCCTTGCTAGAGTAAGTTTTTTCATTTTTTCTATAATGGACTTTACATGCTATATACATGTAGGCGGGTACCCCTGTATAATTTACTATTATTCAATAAATATAAGCCCTTTGCCGACCTGCCTACCCTGTGTATTCTGGAATATTTAATACACATAATTTATTAAAATACACCAAACAGCCTTCAAAATACACACACAAATTAATATTCTGTACTATGCTGCAACACAAAAATACACAAATTGTTAAGAAAATACTTCTAAAAAAACAAATTCTGTACACATAAATTTCTTCCGGGGTAGGCAGGTCGGCCTCTGGCTAAGGGCAGTTTATTTCTTGAATAGCAATACTGTGTTTACTTAGCACTGGAAAAAATTAACTTTACAATATTATGGAAACACTTTACAACTTGGTTGTGCCAGTGTCCAATTATTGTTGGAAAACACCGCTGTCGTATAAGTGAAATACCCGTAAGCAAGGCATAAAACAAAAATCAATCAATCAATCAATAACCAATGGAAAGACTTGGGTGGATGAAAACTTCTTAGTTTATCGGATCCTACCATTTTATCTCCAATAATACGAACATATCCACTACATTCCTCTCAAAGATTACCTTCAAATGGGCTCTTAGTTCAGAGACGATTAACCTCCTGCAGGACCGCTAATCCTCGATAGGCATGTATCATGTACAACAACACCCCGCCATGTAATCACTCAGCAATATCTATATAGCATTGTCTATATGACTGATGGCCGGACCAAGCATAGCCACGGCTACAAAAATAAATAAATAAAAGTAGTTCACTCATTTGAGCTCCAATGATCAGCATTTGATCTACAATTTGTGAAAACAGAAACTTGCGTCAGAATATTTCAATTATAAAATTCTGATGATTATAAGAGGTAACAGTTTGAATCTATAAAGGAACTTCCATAGTTTGTGATTTAAACATTGCTACAGGAAAAAACCAGAAGAAGAGTTTGTTAATTATGCAAAGCAACAATAACATGATAAATATCACATTGTGCATGTTGTATTTATCTACAACAAGATCCTTTTGTTTTGTTCTTTGTGTGTATCAACTACTAAACTTTTGTCTATTATAGTGTTTTGTTCTGTGCTTTTGTGTAAATTATACTCGAACACCTTTATTACATACCAGGGCATCCCCCCCTCCCCCCCCTCCCTTGTGCTTTTGTGTAAGCCATTGTATTTCACTGCATATAAATACTGTATCCTGTGGGGTCCATGGCTTAGTGGTTAGCCGTTCACTGGATCAAGTCCGTCTGTAACCCTCAGGTATATGAGTGAGTGACGAGTCACATGATGTGGCTCAGGCAATCAGTGTTTTTTTCAAGGTTTCTTCTCAGTTTTCCACCACATTAAGACTAGGAACAGTGTGAATGAACAATCAATGTCATATAAGTTAAAATACCCTTGAATACGACGTTACACCAAAATCAAACAAACACAGCCATGAACTTGACAAATATAATCTATATTTCGAGAAATATTCCGAGAAATCAGCATTTTTTTTCTGAACGGATTTGTGTGCAAAGGACAGTAAATAAAGTATGTGATTGATGGGCCTGGAATCCATCACGGGAAATGGCCCATAAAGCACAATTTCAACAACATTTGTCATTTACCTGATGATGGATTAAGTTACTATTCCAAAGCTTGTTATAGTTAAGTACAACATCTACAAACAGATCTTTGTCACATTATTTACTAAGTACTATAAAACCTCTCCATAACAAAATTTTTCCCCAAGTTTGTTTTATTTTTGTGAGTTTTGTTGGTTGGTGATAGAATTTATTTTCAGTTGTATGTTTTATTAAATAAAAATTCCAGAATTAATGAATTAAATTGGGAAATTGATTTCAGGCTATAGAGGGGAGAGAGGATGTGAACTCTGACCTCAAGGAGGAGGTGCTTGTTACTATAGAAATCTTAAAGAAGCTAGCTAAGCCACACCCACCTGAGGTTAAAGGTAATTGATATGGGTGTTTTTAGTATTATTTTTACAGAAATATGTTTTTATTTTATTCTGATAAATTTCACTGAATGCCAGTTAGTCTTTCAAGAAAACATGTTTTATTTGGGGTTAGGTAACAGATGAACTACCTTTGTGATTTATGGCTCAGATCTGGGAAGGGGCTTCCTGATGCCCTGGTACTTTCAAAGCTATGTGGCAACATGATGTCGATATGTTTGTGATGTCTCTTTAATACGTGCTGTGATTGTCGTGTATTTGTCTCATCTTGTCTTGTCGCTAGTGGTGTTGAGGGTAGTTTCCTTTACCCATTGGGCTGGCACGCTGTCTTGTGAGTCAAACAACCTTAAGTAAGACATTTAACCCCAATCAAACAAACATATAAACTAAAAGTAACGATAATATGAGAGTTCACAGTCATGGTGTTGCAGTAACAAAATTATGTCCCTTTTGGAAATGAGGTCACTAAACAGCACTGTAGGACAATCTGCTTATTCTTTAAAATTGCTAGTATATGAATTACATAAAAGTTGGTTTAAAAATTCCAAACTTGCTAAATTAATATTCATACAAAAATATGAAATTGTTTCTACAGTGAAAGGTGCTCATGAAGTTGAGGTGTCATGGGAAGAAATCAAAACAAGGAGTGGATTTGAGGTGCTTTATCAACTCTTTGAAGGTTAGTTCATTAACGGATATCCAATACTAAACGGGAGGCTAGAAGGAGCTTCCTGTTGCCCTGGAGCCCTCAGACTAAATGAGCAACATGAATCCAATGTAGTTAAGTGTATCTGTTAAATTTCCTTTTTCACTTACATCCAGGGTGTGATATCTATTAATTGAAACATAATTGTTTGTTATAGTTTTACCACAATTCATGTAGCTTTTATCATTACTCGAATGACAACAGACCAAAAACTGAAAATGACATTTTCCCTTTTAAGCTTGGCATAAAACACTAATCAATCAATCACACTAAAGTGATACCTGTAATGATATATTGTATGCTATGTTTCTCCAAGGATCCAACTGTTTATATGATGGGAATGAGACACACTGTCTTCTTAAAGAGCTCACCCCACTCACACAATACAACATAAAGCTGAGAGGTTACACAGAGGGTGATGAGGGGCCATTCAGTGAGGTCGTTACCGTGACGACTGATGAGACAGGTAACACTGTTTAGTGTAACGATATAACTGTAATCTGGGTAAGAATTCGAGAGCCATGAACCTATGTAGCTCAGTTGGTAGAGTGTTGGGCCTGTAACCCAAATGTCCCGGGTTCGAATCCCTGTGGACGCAAGCAAATTTTTCTCTCTTCATTTATTCTAAATATAACTGTAATTTCTAACAAAACTAGCCTGCAGCCATGTCTTAGTGGTTAGGGTATCGATCCACTAATCTTACTTCCATGTACTGTCTACAGGTTTGAGTCCATCTGTTGACCATCAGGTACAGTGAGTTAAACGATGCAGCACAGAGGGTGGTTTTTACAAGGTTTCCTCTCAGTTTACCACCGTATTTAAGCAAGGAACAGTGTGAAATGAACAGTCCATTGTGATAAAAGTGAAATAACCTTGAGTAGAAGTTGAACCACAGTCAAACTAATATAACACAACCAAAACTGTTACATAAAATCAAAGAGTTTTTGCCTTGTAACATATCAGGATGTGATATGATAATAACTACATATAAAATCCCCCCCCATTCCTGTACCTGAAGATCCAACTCAAGATTGCGTCAATTCTTCAGTCTAAAATTATGACCAATTTCAGAGGTGCCTCCAACACTTGGTAAAGACACATTGATGATCTTCGCTAATTTCACTATGGCATGTGATTTTTATTGGACTGTTAAGACAAAGAACATTACATGTAAATCATTTGTTATAGTGTTTGCCTGACTAAAGATGAAAAAATATCGGGGAGCTTGTTTAGATCTAGTTTTGCAAGTGGATGGGAGGGAGCTCCCTAATGCCGAAGTGCCTTCAGAAAAGTTCTATTGTTTCATTTTTGTTGTGTGTCTTTTGGTTGTCCATTTGTTTATCGTAAGGGGCATTGATGGGTGATTACTAACCCATGAGGCAGAATGAGTGGAATGACCTTAAGTGTGGCATTAAGCCCCAGCAAAACACACAGTCAATCCGATTCATTAAAAACACTGCTTGGGAAAATGAAAATACCCTTGGGCATGGTGTAAAACACCAATCAATCAATCAATCAATCAATCAATTGACAACCTACATGTATAATTCTCGTGTTGTATTGGGCAGTCAACGGGCCTCCAAAGAACAATCCTCAGGTTTTTATAATTTATATTTTGGTTTTAACACAATTAAAGTGTGAAAAGACATGGATACTATGTGGACTGAATTAAACCATAACCTGTTGGGCAGGTTTCTTCAAATTAATTTTGTCACTCTGGCTTAGGGCAGTTTGTGTAAAAAGTAGCAATTCTGTCATTACTATAATAGCACAGGAGGAAAATTAACTTTCCAACATAATGATAACACTTCACATCCTGGTTGTGCTAGTGTCAATATTATTGTTGGAATACATCACCATCATATAACTGATATACCCTTAAGCATGAGGTAAAACATCAATCAATCAATCAATCAAATTAGTTTTGCTTGTTATGAGAATTAGATTTCTGACACACATGTATAACAAGCCTCTCATATTTGACAGTTCCTGGGCCCCCATTGAACCCCCGTATTCTCGGCTGTACTGCCACACAACTCAAGCTGGGCTGGGACCCTCCAGAGGATCTCAACGGGCTCCTGAAAGGCTTCTACATATACCAAGGTAAGTCCACAGTCTGATTTAGCTGTTTACAGGTTCGAGTCCGTCTGTCCACCATCAGGTATATGAGTGAGTCACAATATGTGGCTCCTGCAGTCGCATGGGTGATTTTTATGAGTTTTCCTCATTGTCATTATCTTTTTTAATGAAAAAACAGTGTTTTGTATGTATATACATAACAAATATTTGTTATCAATAAGTCAATGGATTAAATTTTAGTGTCATGAAAAAAAAAATGAAATAAGATGTTTTGAAAACAAAATAAAATCATAATCTGTAAATATTTATATGTATTTTAATATTGTTACCTCTTATCATTTTTCGTAATCATTGTGGGTATAAGTAGCCTGTGGCAAATGTTTGTCTTTTTAACCCCTGACATTAAATAAAGTTTGATTTGATTTGATTTAACCCTAATCAAACGAACAACAGTTAAACAATAAACCGGGCAGAAACCATACAATGATTTGAGATAAGCTGCTTTTATAGAAATAAAGCAGAATTTTCAATATTTATAAAATTTGTTCATTATATTTTTTTAAATTTAAAAATGAAAAAAAAAAACCTAAAATAGATCCAGAACTTTGATGTACCACGCATTCGAGCTCGTCAGTCGCCTCCAAGTACATTTATATAAGTGAGTCGCATGATGTGACTCCGACAATCACGGGGCTGGTGTTAGTGAGGTATCCTCTCTGTTTTCCAGCATATTTGAGCATGAAGCGGTGTGAAATGCACAATCTGTAGTCAATTAAGAGAATACTCTTGAGTACGTGGTTAAACCCTAATCAAACAAACCAGCAAACAATAATTGACAATCCATTGCCAAATAAGTGAAATACCTTACAGCATGATGTTATACCCCAATCAAACAAACAGTCAAATATTGTATTACTGTTTGCGATGTTTTTTTGTAGGAGGCTCTCTAGTGGATCATACCCAGGAGTTCATGTGTATTCTATCCAGCTTACAACCAGCCACTGCTTATGAAATTGAAGTAGGTCCAATGTTTATAACATTTTAATCAGTGGTAACTTCCTGTTGTCCTGGTGCTCTCAGAGCTAAAGGGCAACATGAAGCCACTCTGTTTTAAGATGTCTTTGTATTGCATCTTATTATTATCCCATCTGACCCATTGTTTGTTGACAGTGAGGCGAAAGGGTGATTTTCTTTACCTTTTGGACTGACATGCCATCATAGGAGTTAAATCAGGTTAATTGTGTTGTTAAACCCCTATCATACAAACAATATTACGTGTTATTTACAGAGTTTGTGATTTTGGTGAGTTTAAGCACTCCCTAGCAGAAATAGTGTATAATTAAAATGTTTTTTTATGACTTGTGTTGAAATTGTTTTGGAATTGTCTAAGAAGAATGATTTGTTTTCACATTTCTTAAAAAGCTTCACAATTTGTCCAATGGTACATAAATAATTTCTTCACCCTGGAAAATCTGCTAAGCCATCCTTTGCATCAAATAACCATATTAAAGTTCAATGTATAACCGAAGCAAATGTAGCCAAACCAAAGTCAAAATGGTATTATTGTTTTTGTTTTTATAGATTTGTGCCGCTACAGCCAAAGGGAAAGGTCCCAGGGTCTGTGTTGTGGGGAACACAGCTGAAGTGGGTAAGTGAAGACCACATCAAGTGTCTGTCAAACCCATGTGGTAACATGTTGTGAGAAACTTCATCCCACATACGTATGTATTTGAAGGATGTAATTTAAGTGTTTCAACATGTTTTTGCACTGCAGCCGTTGAATCTGATATATGTTTCTCGAATGTGACAAAGTGGCTTAGTGGCAGCCTGTGTGCTTAATAAACGGAACCTGCTTTGATGTACCGCTTGTCCGCCTGTCCACCTGTCGTATATGAGCAAGTCAGATGTTGTAGCTCTGGCAATCCCGGTTTTCCACCGTAATAAGGCTAGTTGCAGTGTTAAGTGGACAATCCGTCGTCATATAAGTGAAATACTCTTGAGTACGATGTTAAACTCCAATCAAACAAACAAACAAATAAATGTGACAAAGAGTTCCGCAAGATAATCCCAATAGCAGCCACTCTGCCGATTTATACTGCCATTCTCAAAATGGTAAAACAATTTGGATATGTACATATCTTATATTTGATCATGTGTAATTTTGCAACACACGACAAAGGTGACATCATTTGATGACATGTTTCAAACGAAGTTTTGCGATTTCATACAACTTTTTGAATAACCCATTCTGTTCAAAACTCATGTGATTTGAAAATTATCAAAGAGGATTAAACAAATTTATATTTCTAGTGAAATTTATATTCTATTATTTTCATGTTAGGCTCTTATGAATTTGCGTCTGCCTCAAAGCTTTCTGCTCATTGTGCCCTCTGACTAAGGGCAGTATGCATTGTTCACATGTAACCTGACTTAAGTTTGCGCTACAGGAATATTATTCTGCTAACTGAACAACACATTTCACATTTAATGGTAATGATAATAATAATAATTTATTTAATGATGAGGTTCATTTAGTACAAAACCAATCTTCCTTGAGCCCCTCACACACACACACACTCACAATAAATTTACAAGCTATAAAGGGTAAGGCAGAATCAAGGTATAAAATAATGGTAATACCAATCAAATAAAGCTATGTTGTAGATTTAAATAACAAAACATTAATAAATGATAGACATCACAATAAATTATAAAACTAAATTAATCTGATGAATATTTACAAAAGTTAGACCAAAAAAAAAATTGTTTACGAAAAAATGGTTTAAAGAAAAGTACATAGACAGATGACAATAAGAAAGAAAAATTCGTACTGCTTGGTGTCAAAGTGGGCTTTTCACTTATGGAGTACACAGATATTATAAGTGGAATACATGAACACTAATTAAAACCATTCCCACGATTACCGGAGCCACAACATGTCACATGTGATTCACTCATATGGTCGATAGGCGGACTAGATCCAGTGAGTGGTAAATCAGAGCAGGTTCAGTTAAGAAAGCGCACTCACTTGCACTGAGTCACGGCCACAGGCTGATCAAGCTTAAAACACAAATCAGTGTGAAACACCAATCAGCATTTAACATGAATTATTTTTTGGTGAAACGCAAATACGCGAAAATTAATTCCAGCAAACTTGTATGTAAGAATAAAAACTTTACAGTAATTCACATTTTATGTTTGAAAATATTCTGTTTGCTAGGTGCTCATGCTCCGGCCAGACCTGACGTCATGGTGATGGGTCGTAATGAGGTCCACGTATCATGGCGCGGACCTGATGTTCCGCTTGGGAGGATAACCCGATATGATCTATCAATGAACAACAAAACTATATACTCAGGGACAGATCTCAGCCAAACTGTCAGGCGACTCACCCCAGATACTGAATATTTATTTGTGGTAAGTCAATGGTCTATTTGGGATTTGAAATGCTAAATTTGGAACAGTGTGCAATATTTAATGTGAATTATTTTTGTGTCTTTTAGAAAGTGAAGTTTAACAGTATTTTCGTTATTTTGGAATATCACTTTCTTAGTTTGACCAATTTCCAGTTCAGAAAATTTTGCAGGTTAAAATCCATTCGGGAACCGAACCCACGACCCTCAGAGTTAGGCACCGAATCGCCAGCAGTAAATGCCAGCCACCTAGACCACTCAGCCACCCGGCATTCTACAAAAATAGAAGGTTAGTCAGCTGGAGTCTTGATTAGCAGACATTCACTACCCCTCTGATAGAAGAGAGTGACACAGCTCCCAAAGCTGTAAGAAATGAATAATTGTTTTTAATTGTGTGATGTCATGGATAGGGCTGGCCAGGTCAAAAATATCAGCTGCCCGTGGTCATAGGATAGTACATATCTGTAACCCTCAGGTTATTTGATAAAATGAAGGAATGATAAGTCATTTCCATATTTAAGTATATTAAAGGTATTCCAAAATGGTTCATACCTAGAAAACGTATAAAAATAGTCCAATATTCACTGAACAATTTGCAACTTATTTCATTAAAAAATTCGTTGTACATGTGAAGATTTTGGGATTCGAACATCTGACTTTCATAAAGAGTTAGCGGTGATTTTTCGAGTGACGTCACCAGGGGTTTGTTTGATTGGTGTTTAACATCGTACGCAAGTGTATTTCACTTATATGATGATGGATTGTCCACTTCACACTGTACACAGCCTTATTACAGCGGAAAACCGGGAGGAAACCTCGTAAAAACCACCCCTGCGATTGCCGGAGCCACAACATGTGGCTCGCTCATATACTTGATAGTCGAAAGGCGGATTCGAAGCATGTTCAGTTCAGGAAGCGCACTCGCTAGACTGAGCCAGTATGGAATCATCATTATCCGGTACACAGTCGTCATTATCCAGCACAGATTATTCCGAATGGAGTTTCCCCTGCCCCTTTTATGAAAAGTCAGGATTTATTTTACAGATAGTTTATAGTTTTATCTTTGTAATTCAGTCACTTTTAATCTGATTTAGAACCCATTTGGGAATACCTTTAAATGGTAACCTTTCAATTTGAAGCTAACCCTGGACAGAAACGATAAGGATATCTGAGTAGAGGTGTTCGTAATGTTAGAGGCTATACGGTAATCTGATTTAAAACCCATTTGAGAATACCTTTAAATGGTAACCTTTCAACGGATTCATGTCAAGTTCTACATGTACGTAATCTTCCAGAGTGAAGTTTCCAAGTGCGAGTGTTATATACAAAGGCTCTGCTGGAAAATTAAAGTTCCTCCATAGCTTACAACATTAATATACTTCAATAACACTGTCCTCGGCCTTGAGGCCCACAGCACACACAAAAAAGTGAACAGCTTATGGAAATTTGGTTTTGTTAATATTTTCTTACCATAATTTACATTTCTGTTTAAACAAATTTCTTTACATGTTGTTTTTTAGTTTTAATACAGAATCCAACGAGGCTCATCCCGTTAAAATGTAATCTGCTTTAGGTAAGGAATTTCAATTACCTACTGTGCACATCATACAGCTGACATCACCCTATTTCTTATAGCATTTGCTGTGGAAACAATGTCATCTATACTACTGAATATGGGGTTTCTAGACCATGGACTTCTGGCCATATATTAGTTTTAGTAATATATTATCCTAAAAAAGAAAAACTGTATATTCACAAGTTTTTATTGAGGGCTAGAGTTTTCAAATTTCAAATTTGGCTTCAGTTTTTTTCCATAAAATAAAATTCTAATTATTATAATGAATCCATAGTTTAGGAATCAAACTTACCTTGCCTTTGAAGAAAGACTTGTTGGATTTCACAGCCCTAAGGTAAGCCTCTGTTCTTGGTTTATCGCTCAGCATCTCCTGGTGAAGTTTCTGAAAATTTAAATATTTGAAATTGATTCATACATCAATTGACTGATTGCTTTGTGTGATTGATTGAGGTTCAACGTAACAATCAAGGGCAATGTATTAGCTCGGATTGGAATTCTACCTGTCAAAAATCTGGTTTTTGACATATTTAGCCTGTGTGACTTGTATTTTTCCTATTCTATGTTGCCCATGTTAAAATCTAGAATGTCTACCTGCCATTTTAACCAGTTTTCAAAATCTGCCTACTACAAATGTAAGGTGGATGTGTCTCTAGCTAAGACCATGCTCAAGGGTCTTCACTTAAATACGACCACAGATTGTCCATTTCTCATGTTGTCTTTAAATACAGCAGGAAAAATTCATACACCACGATTGGCAGGGCCACACACTGACATGCACCTATGATTGACAGATTGACTTGAAATGTTCAGTGACTGCAAAAAATGTAAAAATTTCTCACCAGATTCTATGTATGGTGAGGACAGTTCGAAAAAAATGTTAAACATTGTTCAACTTTTATGCAATAACTTCAACTTTTTGTCAGTTTGACATCAATACTGGAGTGGGTATTATATAAAAATCATAATTAAGAAAATTTAATTTTTAAAAAAAAACTTTTCACCTGACAGCTTCTGTCCTCAAAGGGACAGGAATCTCTTCAAGGTTCCTACCTGTGCCGTTTATCTTGAATGTGACATGGTTTTATCGCAGAGTAATTTTATAAATTTCCTTTTTAAATATTTATATATTTATTTTTACATACCAAGTGACCATAATTCCCAAAATATTCTTCGTCCTGCCATGACAGTCTCCTGGGCCTATAACTCTCAGCAGAAAAATAATTGGCAGGTACATAACCATGGCAACCATTTATCTCCGCCCACCACCAATTCGTGTCCTGCTTCAACAAGATCTTCACTGCTTGACCTTCAGACAAAGGTAGCTGTATAAAATAGAAAATTTGGCTTAAAAGTAAGGCTATTGAATTAACACTTCAAGCGGTTTTGAGCAACGACAAGTCATTTATATCTGAGATGAGATCTAGCAAGAGACGAGAGCTACCAAGCTAGTGACTGGTCAGTTCCAGCGCACCAGTTGCCAATCAACAGCACCTAATGAAATGTTTGTTTGTTTGATTGGTGTTTAACGTCATACTCAAGGGTATTTCACTTATACGACGACTGATTGTCCGCTTCACACACCCTTTTTATGGTGGAAAACCGAAAGGAAACCTCATAAAAACCACCCCCTCGATTGCCAGAGTCACCCCATGTGACTGGCTCATATACCTGATGGTCGACAGGCGGACTGGATCCTGTAAAACTAGAAGAATTACTGCAGAAATCTGTTAAATAAAGATAATTCTTTCGTTCAAAAGGGTTATTATTTTCTTTTCTTGGGGAACCATTTTGTAAGAAATTTTCAAAGCTAATTAATTTAACAAAGTAATATGGAGAGCATTAGGTAATAGTAAAAAAATCATTTATTTTCCAAGGGAGATAATTATGTCACTTTAATAAATCCCACACATTCACACCATAGAGGTCAACCCTCATCTATTGCAGCTTTGCTGATGTATTCATTTTCAGATTTGTAAATTGTCTCGATGCTTTGAAACTAGTGAAAAGTGTGGTATTAATTTAACATATGGGGACATTTTGTTTTTGACCCTCACAGAGTTTCCACTTCTCATGTAGTGTCTTAAGATGCTTAATTAAGCATTGGTTTCTTGGATAAGAGTTTAATACCATACTTCAGGTTAATTCACTTACATAATACTGCAATACTGGGGACATGGCTGAAAACCAACAGGAAACTGAGAAAAAACACCCCATCTCTGAAGTATTTATACATCAGATATTGATGTTTGATCAACAGGGTTAAATACCAATTACAGATCAATTGCCAGCATTATTGTGGGAGGAAAACTGATGATAGACACTGACAAAGGAAAGTAAGCGACACCAAATAAAAGTCTAAGGTCTACATGTTACATAGCCATATAATTTTACGTATAATTTCTGTCACAAAATCAGCAACAATGCAGTACACATTGCAATGACAATACTAGTAGGTACGCTCACGAAACTTCCGGTAATGTCAAAACGAGGACAGCAAGTCGATGACTTACTCTCTAATACAAAATAACTCACTCATTGTCAGCGACACAGCGATCAAAACAGATGTATTAAATATGTGTGACAACCGCTATAAAAATTCGAAAGACAAAGGCCTTCCTATTGATACAAAAAATGTTCATAGACAAAACAGAAAGGGTAAGTGTATGTTGCAACTTTCGGCGAATAAGCGCGCCAATTATATCATTATTGGATATTTTTTATTAATAAAAGCTACAAGTGTAAGTTTATTTGGTAATGCATGGCAACGCATGGCAATTCATGTTGTGAAACCACTTTAGATTCAAGAGTAGATTTCGGATTTGACATTTGACGCATGTGGAAAATGACGAGGCTCTTGAAAGGGTCCTTCAAATACCGATTAAAGTTCAGCGTTAAGATTGCCAGCCTCGTAGCAGTGTTTGGTAATTTATTCTAAATGTTTGGATAATGATTTTTCGGTTGGCTGTCCTCGTGTAGACCCTCTGTTATGATTCTTTTTGGGATGAGGAGACTAGCCAATCGTATGGCTCGAGATGGCATTCTCTGTAGCTTGGGGGTGCATAAACCGCTGAGTAGAGATTTACAT
>JAVFBW010195763.1:0-10125 GCA_034783835.1 Mopalia ciliata
CAGGTAACTCGTTAGGGTCATAAGGAATGCCTGGTGTTATGCCATTAGCATCAGCTACCATAGGTCCGGAGCCACCTCTATCTCTGGAAATCAGACTTATCACAATCTGTCCTCGGATGGCATCATTGTCCGTATCCCCAGCATTCCTCTGTAGGTCTAGTCGCTGGACTGTAAAAGATAAACGAGGTAATACCATAGGCTGTCGCCGTATTTCCACTTCCAACATCGAGACATGGACTGGAGTTGAGTCTTCAACAGCACTCACAAAACTACTCACAGAAGAACGCCTTGTTTCAGACGTTTTGAATGGTAACTTAAACAAATCCCCCCAGTTAAGAAACAAAATAAACACTTGATGCGAAATAGTCTGAACTAAGGACAAAATGGAAGGGTTGAATACATGTGATGAACAGCCATGGGGATACGAAAAACAGAGAGAATAGACCAGAGTCTGCAGTAGGAGACAGCAGCCAAATTAGTTGTTACTGGCAGGTTGAGTGAGCTATAGGTGTAAGCTGTGTGCTTGCCCATCAGCCTGTGTTCATATCACATTACAGAGAACCTGGCATTGGCAGAGAGTATAGGCTCACTGGAGGTGTGTACTCTGTAACACCCTAGACTATATATATCAGTATATACACTACACAGCGGCACAACATCCTCACCCTCACACTGGGGAATTATCTCTGAAATCCAGGCTCTCTAACAGCGCTCCAAACTAGCACCAGTCAGATAATTCTCTAGTCAACCCTAACCTCTTACTCGCACAAGAAAAATATCTTCAAAACGGGTCAACAGTTTACTATCAGCTACATCTGCCAGTCGGAAGTCACTTAATAGTTATCTTTTTCTCCACTTCATTCCTACACAAGTTTTCACCTAAAACCAGTTCAGTTTTACAATATTTACTCTGATTAAACTATTACTACAAGGTAACTTCCAACATGTCACTGGTCTACAGTACCGGAGTGATGATAAATACGGTCAAATCCACTGCTTCTGCCCACATTTTAACAAAAGGGTATTTTCTAGAATGAACTTCTACTTCCAGCAAAAAAAAAAATGATAGATATGTGAGCCATTAGCATCATTTTAAGGGAAATTAAAAGGCAAAGTAACAAAAAGTTTTTTCTTGTTTTAATTTGACCAAGACTATTAATCAATTCTACTGTCAAGTTGGGGAGGAGTTCATTTTAACCTTTGACATAGGAGGATTGTCAGTCAAAGTCCCATTAATGAGCTGATTGAGGATTGAGGTGATCTAGTTTGGAAAGCAATCATGAGAGTCTGTCTGAGCATATCAGTTAATCTGATGAAAGTTAGTACATTTGCTTTAGATTAGCTGTATTGATTACTGTACATCAAAGACCAGACAGACACACTTAAACATCAATCTAACCCCTGCCAGTCAACATTCTACAATTAAATATCTTGGTAATAAAACATCTTGGTAATTCTAAATAATCATCCAGACTATTCAACTTAAACAGATGGGAAAATACTGCATTGCATTGAAGGTAACACCCTAACAGATGACCTCAAGAAAAGGTTTTTATAAATAATGTCAGACGGTTTTTTAATTATGAAGGAAGATAAGACGGATGTTTATATCTTACACACATTGGTGTAACAGTTACATGGAGATAGTGCACACATGTGTGAATTACCTTCAGACAGAGTAATTCAGTACTAGCGATACATGTACCATCAGTATAGAAGAGTTCATGAATGAGATCAATGCAATTTATTTTTTTTCTACATGAATTTCACTGAACTGAATTATATTTTTATATATTGTCATATCCCAATGCTTGTTATAGATTGATTGATTGGTGTTTAACAAGGTACTTTAGGTGATTTCCCTTGCATCCCAGCATGCCAGCCGAATGGGTTATATTAAGACATCACCAACAGAACGGCTTCATGGTGCCCCTTAGCTCTGAGAGCAATACCCTCTGCAAGGTATTTAGAAGTCAAATAACTAAACATAACACAAAGGTTTATGGATTAGAAATTCTGGTTAATTATGGGTGCAATGTTTCAATATTCCTTAAGACATTGGTCTCAACTATATATGGTGTTATGTTTACTTTCATTGGTGCTGTATTTTTTTTATAAATTTTAATCAAATAATTGTCTTGTATTTTTTTTTTCTGTCTCCAAAGTGAACTTAAACAGATTCCAGAATAGCTGATGGTATTTGCACTTAATCCTCAAACTTGTGTTAATATAAGATAATGTTATTGGCAAATTATCTTGTCATGATTCTTGATCTAAGAACTCATTCATTAGCATACAGGTCAGCGTACAAGATCACAATGCTACCAGTATAAGTAGGCTAAGTGTTTACTTGGCTTTATTTCTAGCACAAAAATTCCACTTCTAAGCCGTTCCACTAAAGATAGCAAATAAAGTAAAATGCTCTTGTTGTAGTAGGTATTTTCTTCCCATTGAGATCCAGGTGACTGCCAGGAAACTGTGGAGCTGTGTAATGCTACTGTACTACATCAAACTCTACCACATTCATGATGCTAACGAGTTGCTTATAATCACCTTTCTGAAAGCTCTAAATATTGATGTGCATTTTGGTGTTATATAACCCTTTTCTTTTGTAAAATTTTATGCACAGTTAATTGTTCTCAACCTATAGTAAGACCCATTCTTAATTTGATCCGATTTATTGATTTGGTTTTTCATTGTTATGATTATTTCACACATATAAAGACAGTGGAATCAGGCAAAATTGATAGCGAAAGATATTCAACTAAGACACATCTTTTACAAAGACGGAAGAAAAGAGATAACATGTAAAACAGACAGTGCAGCTAATAAATCTAGTAGTTGTAATAGTCAGTGAGGTGACTGACAAGACCAGGTGGTCTGGTTACACACTTCAGGTAACAGCAACCAAGGTAAGGGGAATTCCCTAATTATTTAACAAAGAAAAAATGAAAAATCACCTTTGGATTATAACTGTCACTTTACATTAACATTTCAAAATAAAATGGGGTCTGGCAAGTTAATAAAAATATTGTATAAATTCCATAATATTTTTGTTTTACATACTTCAGGAAAAATGATATTATTAGAAAATTTACCATACATCACGCTGGAATACAGCCAAGGTCAAACTGACAAAAAATCTATTAACCAAAACTGTTTATTTTTCTCAGAAACCCCTGCACTGCTGCATTGCACATGTCTTCAATTTGTCTTGCTGCAGCAGCAAAAGTGCTGGATAGAGCGCAGTTTGTCTAGGTAAGGAACAGGCTGTACCCACTCCATCATGTGGAACATTAGAGGACAGGTCTAACCTGATATTTAACAGCCAGAATAAAACATCTGGGTTTTAACACTCAGCTAAATTTGTCATCACCACCCAGAGTAATATATAAATACAATCAAATTTAAACAAAAAGATTATTTAACATAATTTAGTGGCAAACAGAGTATGTGAAAAAGAAATACTCTGGAATTTCTACAATTTTGTAAAACAAACTTTTCACACCCCATTTATTTTGAATTTCAAACTAAGACATACAAATTATGTTTGTAATAATGCTGTCCTTATTAGCATTTGTGGTAGATTAACATCCAACAAAGTAAAACACTACCCATTTTTGTTTGGGCAAGTGTCAAATACTGTTGGAATACACCAACATGAAATAAATAAAATTTTCTTGAGTAGCTCATAAAAAACCAATAAACAAATTTATATGAGAACCAGTTTTAAATTTTTTAATTATGACAGTTGCAAATAAGCCTCATGCATTAGAATATGATGTCAAAGGAGGCATTGTGGCGTAATGTTGATCCCTTTATCGGGTTAGAAGAGTCATGAAAACTTTGTATTAAAAATCAGCTAGAAGATGGATTTGTTTTAGATTAGCGTATTACACTGTACTACACCGGTTGGACATATTTCTTTCAGATGGATGCAGAGTGAAGGAAATCAGCATCAAACAATGACAAAATGTACAACAAACTTCTTTTGTTTGATTGGAGTTTAAAGTCGTTAATTCACTCTCAAAATGTTGTGCCAGCTCATTGGGTAAGGTAAACAGCCCTCGACACGCGGGTGGTTGGAGCTTCATGTTGCCCTGGTGCTCTCAGAGCTAAAGGAGAACAGGAAGCCGATCTGTTTGTGGTGTCCTATTGTTGTTGTCCTGTATTACTGCTGTCCTGTCTTTGTTTGTTGCCAGTGGTGTGGACGGTGGTTTCCTTCACCCATTGGGCTGGCACGTCTTCATATAAGTGAAATACCCTTGAGTACGACGCTAAACCCCAATCAAACACAAACAAACAGCCCTTGACACCACTGCCAACAAACAAAGACAAGGCAGGACAAAAACAGGTCAATCACAGGACGTAATCGGCTTCATGTTGCCCCATAGACCAAAGTGTAACAAGATGCTTCCTCCCAACCCTCCACAACAACACAAAACTGGGACTAAAACTCAGTGCAATAAGGCAAAGTATCCAACTATACACTGCTGGGCAAAACAACAAGTTGGCTTCGGTCAACACTGAGATCTAAGAGCACCTGGGCACCGGAATTTTCCTTAAACCTCTCACAAAAGAACTTAGAAAAATGAATCAAATGCCTAAAACCATTTAAAAAAAAACCCAAAGATAAATGAAGTAGCTAATCTCTCTTTCTATCTTTGATCTCAGCATGTGAAATGAACATATCATTAAATAATAAAGGATGAAAAGTAACAATATAAAAACATCTAATGAGTGCCTTATATAAACCATGTTACTGTCAACTAGGCAGAGATTTTATGGGCTCCTTGACAATATAGAGCTAATTTATAACTACAACCGACAAAGGGCAGTCAATTTTCACATAAATATAATTTTTAAATTTAAAAGGGGAACAAGCCGTTGAACATTGTAGGACAACCCTGCTACATGTATTCAACACAGCACTTATTTAGCCATCTAAAAATACACCTGTCAGTCATCTGAATATAGAGGGTTGAAAATAGATTTACTGTGTAGTTTTTACCTAACCTCACTCCTCAAGCACAGCAGTATCGAGAAGCTCCAGTCACCTGCTCCATGCTGTTTACTTATGTAATCTATTTCTGCTTTATATCAACACATCTACTTCTTCTTACTACCAACAAGATATTCTCAAGTTTGCAAATTTATACACACTCACACCATTGGCTTTATTCCAATATTTCTTTGGATTAATGTAAACATAAGGAAGAATAAATTTAGACAAAACAGGAAACTGAACTTGAAATATTTAAACTTCAACCCTAATGCCACATACATGCCCAGTTTAAGCGGATAGCTTTTGTAGGTTCCAAGATAAATCGCATAACAAACAGGAAATGATTGAGCACTGGCAAGATTTCACTCAAGAAAATATTTAAACCAATTCACAAGAATCAAATTTTAAGATATCTGAATAAATTTATATCTAAATATAACTAAAAGTTCAACTTATAACAAATAACCAAGTAAACTGTTAAATATTTTTACAACCAAGATAGTTCTTGGTTGAATAGCACTTTGAGTTTATGACAACAATTTAATTTCACTATGAGAAATGAAAGCCATGTACAAGAAGCTTAAGGTTTTAACAGTATCCATTACATTGCCAATTCAAAAAAGTAAACCTTTTTGACATATATTAGTACTCACAGCCAGTGTCTTTGAGCCGTTGTATTGCATTACACATGATTCTTACACAACCCAAGAATCCTGCTCCAACTTTTTTATGTATTTTCTTATGGTTCCATACACTGATAGTAATGGAGTCTTTATGACCAATGTACCTGGAAAGTAATCAGGGAAGAATTCAATATACACTATTTATTAGAAATTGGCATTCCAGACAGTTCTATGTATTTGACTAAAGCGCTGCATAAAACAAATATTCAACTATATTATTTTACTCACAGAGCATACACCAATACAGTTCTCTCAGTTAAAATTCGCAATTGCAGTATTAACAGGTATTTCACTTACAGCTTATATTTATATATATATATTTGTTTAGATTTGAACAGATAAACAGATTATCTGTATCTATCAATATAGTAAAGAAACTAATTAACAATGGCTCTCTACTGGATAACCTCCCTTTGCCCGGCGCTGTGTTATACAGTAGTTCCGGTTGTGAAAAGTTGTATGCATTCTGTATTCCCGTTCCAGTGTCTGCACAAGCCGGAACTACTGTGGCGCGAGTAAGGGGACGTAATCCAGTAGTCTCCCATTTCTCAGGGTTTAAACCGTTTTCATATAGTAATGATCAAGCAGGTTCAGATATATTACTGTCTATATATATAGTCACAATTTACGCAATTTTTAAGGCGATAAAAATAGATATAGTACTTACAGATCATAATGTTGATTCCATTTAGGGTCTAAAGTGTTTTTGCACATATCTGTGGAGTGACATTGTCCTGATCCATCAACACTGATTTTGGCAAATGGATCTGGTAAACCTGCAGGAAAATATAATACATGAAATAAAAAGAAAATTAATGTATAACCGTAATCATATAATTTAATAATCATTACCAGATAGAATAAATTAACTTAACAACAGTTCACATAAACTCTAGCAGTCTGTACAGTGTACAGTCCCAATATTGTATTCACTTTTAACTTAAGGGAGGCAACCTGTTCACATATGCAACCTAGCCTTTAATGCTCAAAGTAGTCTCCCCTGAAGAAAAAATACTTAATAAAATGTCAGTTCCCTATTGGCCCTGGGGGTCAGTTGGTCAATGGACTATTAGTTATTACCAACACAAGGTTAAATTGCTTACACCGGATTAGAGATAGACCTACAGCATGGCGTGAGGTCATCTAACAGAGGATTAAATTTAATAGCGTTTCAAGCAACCGGCCCCAACTCGCTTAATAGGAAGGAGTTCATTCAGTAGGCCTGCATGTGTTCATCAGTGGCGAATACAGTACATTTTTGGATTTAGATACACTACAAAAGGACCTTGCCATTTGTTAAAAGATCAGAGTTGCCATTAAAGGCCTCTCAACAAAAGGAGAGTCATCACTCGCCTTATTCACTTCCACGGTGAGAATATGGAGAGTGACGGATTGCTCACCTGTACAATTAAATTTCATTGATAATTTTACCTAGGTTAACATTAAGAACTCTCCACAAGTCCCCCAAATCTAACTGTAGGAGAGTGGTGGATCATCATCGAGAGTCCTGCTATTTAATTTAAATAGATATTTTGAAACTGCATGCAATCATCATACACTTCTGATGAAACAGAACATCAATACATCATGACAGCAAAGAACATAAATATCCTTTGTTTGTTCATATTGTTCGTTTGATTGGAGTTTAACGTTGTACTCAAGGGTATTTCATTTATATGACGACGGATTGTCCAATTTACACAGCTCCTTGCCTTATAATGGTGAAAACTATCCCCACAATTTCCAGAGCCACAACCGATCGCCTTTTTCTATGAAGCTCTTTCAATATAGATGTGGACACTGGTTCTTAATTTCCAAGAGTTTTCCAAGAGCAAATATGAATTTCAAGGAAAATCCAGTACTGGAAAACATAATATCATTTTTCCATATATTTCCAGGCGTTTCAAGGACTGTACAAACCTTATTTTATACCAAGTAATGAAGTTTTGGTGAGTGTCTGTTTTCAGTTATTTACATTCATGATGGACACTTGTCCAATCGACACAGCTTTGTAAAAGATGTTTTCAGATCTTAATGTGCCAAAAGGTTACCAGGAAACATAACAACCACATGCTAACAAAGTTGAAATATGTAGTGAGTGAGCCATAAGTGAAAAACTGTTGTGAGGTCTTCATGGTATAAGGGCCATTTGAGAGCCACTAGCAATTAATGTTCAAAAGGCCAGCCCAGGGAGTTTGATATCTTCTTAAAATGGGCAGGCTTGTTTGTTAAAGAGTCACATTACACACCATAAAACCTGATAAATCAATAAATGGACATGAAGGTTCAGAGGAAGTTTAACATCTGGTTTGACAAGATTCCAGTGTTAAGATAATGACCTCCCACCAAAACTATTAAGTGGAAGGTATCTATCTTACAGAGAAAAATCTATAAAGCCCAAATGTTGCCTGAGCTTTATTATATCCAAAAATATACAATAAGTTTTTGTTTATATTAATCAAATGAATGTGTGTAAATTAAACGACAGTTAAAGGGTGTTTCAGTTAAATGTTGGCATGTCAATCCAATGGGGGTATGGAACCATCTATTATGTTACTGCCAACAAACAGTGTTAATATAAAAGACATTATAATATGTGATACACCAAGTTATGTAAGTGTCCAATTTACAGTGAACCATGCTATTGCATATGAGCCCCGAATTGCCAAATAGGTCTGGGGGTTGTCAAATATGAACATGCTACAACAGTTTTATTTATTATATGCAAATTCAGATTAGTTTTTCCTTTAACAAAAAAACCTTTGATTTAACAGTACACTTGAGATTTGTATCTCAAGCTGTCTACATCAATTGAGTAGTTGATTAAAACAACTAATTAGGAAACTTGTATGAAATGGAAGGTTACATAGTGTACCGATCCAGTGACAGTAAAATGCTGTAGAGACATCATGACAGTTGTTGCAGACAACTGTTATCATAAATGAAGCTTGACTAGACTAAGGAATGGCTATTCCCATCTGTGTAGCCATTGCTCTGTCTCAATACATGTATTTCCAATAATCACTTGGCCTTTATTAAACATTAACCCATTAGGAGTGCTGTTGTCTCCTTGTTATGAGTCAGGTTTAAGCTGGGTACAAGTGTTGACTACACTCTTGGCTATGTTTCTCTCCTTATACTGGTTATAAAAGGGCCCCGTCTAGTCTGCCGAATATGTCCGGTCTTCCTTAAACAATTATCTTCAGCATCCCTTCTGTCAAACGAAACCTGTCCAGCTCTTAGCTCAGCAGATTAGAGCCCCATGGCTCCAATGATGTCTATCAGTCCACTTATAAATCAATTCCAGGAATGATTTCTTCATTGATCACAAAAGACTGAGAGATGTGTATTGGTCTTGTAGCACCCTTTGTCCAGTTGTTAACTTCAGATAATAGTGATATTCATTAGTAAATCTGATTGTAATTAAACCCAGGACTTCAACAGCGTTTGGCTATTCTTTAATGGAGCAAAGATAAAAGCAAATATAAAATGTTACTTCTGGGATGAGGTTAATTGTCCCTGATGGGGAGATGAAGTGATATTGCAGTCAATTTTCTCAATTGTCTTGTCTCTAGACTCCATCAACTAAAGACACCATATAACCAGTTCCAGACTCCATGACTCAAATACTTCCTGCTGCAGTATTAACCACAAATACTAAATGTCGCCTCAGTAATAATTAGTGGAGGTCCAAAAGTAATAGTAATATATATATTTAAAAAAATGATAATTATCTAAAAAGAAAACAATATCAATGGTCTGTTTGTCCCTTCAAGGAAATTTGTGTTATACTCTATGGCGGTGACATCAACAATTTAAGGCCATTTCTAAGTATAAGCTTACTAAATTCTGCAATTTTTGAACACTGATTAATTTTTTTATGTAACAAGTTCGAGTTATTAGTTATTAGTTACAATACTAATTATTATTCGATGTAAGGCTGATATAACTAACACTAGTTATGTGTGGTGTGCCAGTCCCCTCTCCAAGATTTGCTTTTAAATTATTTTTCTCCTTTTTAAACGGCACCAGAACATACATTAGATCTAAGTTTCATCAGGAACTGAATCCTAATTTACAGATACAAGATGGAGACAAGCCACTCCCACCCTTTAGCAACCCATAGATTTAAGTAGAATAACTTATTAGATGAAGAAACAGCTGGCTACATAAATGAAGCTCCCCAAATATTATCCTTTCAGCTGATACAGATTTAAAGTACATGTGTACTTTTAATAGTATTTTGATATAAAGTGTATACCACAGGCTTCTTTTCTGTTATTTTAATAATGTACTATTTAACATTTTAAAAGATTATCAACCAACTATGTAAACATAATAATTAAGATTTTATGGATTTTCAACTTCTGGGTTTATTCAACGCAACATTTCAGTGTAGATACTAGCAATGTTTTCAAGCCTTAGCTTGAAAACGGT
>JAVFBW010195774.1:0-10125 GCA_034783835.1 Mopalia ciliata
CTAGTGGAATGCATTATCCCAAACCACTCACATCAAGTTCACCAAGCAGGCTGAAAAATGTGCTTTTACTGATAAAAGCACATTTTTCAGCCTGATTGGTGAACTTGATGTGAGTGGTTTGGGGTCATGCATTCCACTAGACTCCAGGGATGCTCTACATGTACAAAGAAACAGGAAGCCCATATGTTTGTGATGTCTTTGTATTGTCCTGTGAGTGTCCTGTACTGTCATCACATGTGATGTTTTTGTATTGTCCTGTGAGTGTCCTGTACTGTCATCACATGTGATGTTTTTGTTTGTTTGTTTCCACTTGAGGGTGGGTGGTTTCCTTCTCCCATTGGGCTGGCACGCCGTCATGTGAGTGAAATAATCTTAAATACAGCCATTTAACCCCAATCAAACAAACAAACAACAAATTCTACATGTTTATGGTTACTTCCCCTAGGTCAGGAAAAAAAAATTAAATTGATCACATAAAAATTAAACCTACAGTAAATGATGTTTAAGATGTTTTTCAGAACATATGTACTATGTAGAATTTGGTGAGAAATGTTTAACCCCAAAATGAGTGGTTACGAGAAATATTACATTTTTTCCAGGGGTGATGGTAGGCTGGGCGATCTACAGTTAGCAGTTCCTGATACTCTTTGCATTTTTGTCCATGTATAGTTTTTACAATAAAATGCAAGATGTCACATTGTGAAATCTTAGTTTTATTTATTTAGCTAGTCATTAATATCTAGAAATCTTTCTTTTTCTTATAAATTTTCAAATGAAGATGTCATTGCTTTAATAAACAGGATTGATTTCTACCTTTTAAATTATTAATCCTATATGTCTTTCTTTATTCATATAGTAACTTACATGTTACTAAATGTATGAACATACATGTTGAAATTTTCTGTCAATCTTTGTAATTATATTGTTAATTATCTACAATTTTAAGCAAAGTTTGTATTGAATGGCTAAAAGAGAGACAAAAGATAAGCTACTTAGCCTAAATTGTATCTCACTATGGAAAATTCATTAAAAACCAAATGTATGAACTATTGGGTAGACCATCTTAAGGCCCCTGGTCAAGCACATGTCTGCCATTGCATGGGAGCACCATTTTAAATAGGACTGTAACTCTATAAGTTTTACAAGTGTGACAGTTGTTTTTTTCAACTTTTTGTTTTCACGAATGCATTATGCTGAAAAGAATTTAAATTTCCTGGGTAGCCCATTAAATTCAGGAAAATATGCCTATTCAGTCATCTTTTTTTTCTTGAATCTTCATGTTACAATCATTTTCCATTTAATGAGATTTCCACTTTCCTTACTTTTTCCATGGCTGTATGTTCCAGGCTGTGTCATTCAATGCCCTGGAAAGCAAAAATCATTTTCCCCTTTCTTGTTCTGTTGGATTACACTCTGTCACTGCCATAATACAAGTGCAATGAAACTTTACCAAGGGCTTAGGCACAGGGGTGTCCACCCATCCAAATGGACACATCCGACACCCTGAAGTGAGCAACTGCCTCATTTTGACATCCGCCCCATGGCCCTGCAGAATACTCCCTCCGCTTCCTCGGTCGATCGTAAGAGGCGAGAAAAGAGGATGCTTTCTGTTGCCCTGGTGTTCGCAGAGCTAAAGGGTAGGGGAAAGCAGATTTGTTTGTGATTTTCTGTATTTGTGTCCATCATCATATAAGTGAAATACCCTTGAGTACGATGTTTAACACCAAGCAAACAAACATTTTGCCATCCTTTTTATAAGAAACTTCAACATACAGGAGTTAGGGAAACTGTCAAAGTTGGACACACAGTTACTTAAAAATGAAGCAAAATGACTATTTTGGACACCATGCATTACAGTCCATACTCTCTGGCTAAGCCCCTGAACGGGACACAGTTTAAAACACTCCGATTGAAGGGATTCTATACAGTCCACTAATGTTCAATTGAAGTGATTGTATATAGTCCACTAGATGCAATTTGAGATTTTGTATTCTGGATTAAACATAACTTTACTAGATTTAAGTATAATTTAAAGACGATAAAGTAAGTTAATAATCACTGTTCAATCATCATGCAAAATTTCATTTTTGTTCTAGGGGCCATTCTATCATTCTGTATTGGTTTGATACCTGCTAACTGGACTGCCTATGGGGAGTTACTGCTTGGGGTTGTCTCCCTTGTCAACTGTGCTGTCTTACTAGTGATGGCTTACACACATGAGATCTGGGTTGCATATTGTCTGTATGTCATCTTCAGAGCAGCTTATCAACTTGTCATCACAGTTGCTACGTGAGTCATTAACTTGTTATATTATTCACCACATCAGCTTTTAAATTGTCATCACAAGTCCCCATGTGAGTAATGAACTCGTCACCATGTAATCATTAACTTGTTATCACATATGGGTAAGTTAAAAAAAACAAATGAAGATTGTATTTTAAAGCATTTTCCTTTTTTTTTCTTAAAGGAACATTTTTTTATGTATTTTAAAAACAGCTGCCAGGGAAAAATGCAATTGTTAGGTTATCTCACAAAATTTTAGAGGACTGATTTTAAGGTTATGCTGGAAACTATTACAGCACAGGCCGGCAGATGTAAATTCTGAGGTTCTATGTATTTTTCTGAAAATGTCAGTTAGTCCGTCCATCCATAATTGTTGTGAAGAGCATGATAATGAAATTTGCTATGAGGGTTTATACCATCACAAGGAAGAAGCCTATCAAAATTCAGAGTTTTCAGATTAGTATTTACTGAGTTATTTCCCTTGACTTGAAAACCTTGTGGACAGAGATTAGTTACTTATGAAATTGAATGAAACATGATGATTTGGCTGTGTATATCAGCAAAAGGAAGAAGCCTATCGAAATTCTGAATTTTCCGTATTTACTGAGTTATTTCCCTTGACTTCAAAACCTGTCGAAGTTCAGTTTTCCATATTTACTAAGTTATTGCCCTTGACTTCAAAAACCTTGTTGACACTGTATTGAGCATAGTTCCTTTTAGAATTGAATGGAACTTGCTATGGTTGTGTATATCAGCATAAGGAAGAAGCAGGTCAAAACTATATGTATTTAATATTGATAAATAGGGTTAGAATGTTTTTTTGGGTGTGTGAACTGTATCTCCCTGATACTCCCAAGATTTCAAAAATATTTTATTTAAAAAAATCCTTGAGTGAGTTTTGTGTCATTTAGGAAGTTTATATCAACATTAATTTTGTTATTTTGGGGAAAACACTTTATTTGTTGGAATGGTTAACTGACTGGAAGAATCCAGGGATCAGACTTTAGTCATATTGCCAACAGTAAATGTTCCAATTAAGAAAGTTGTATCCCAAAATAATGAAAAGACTCAGGAAGAAACTTTTCTGGTTGACTCTGAGCATATTTCTTTAAGGTTTCAGATAGCCAAGTATCTTGAAGTGCAGCGGTTTGGCCTGGTGTTTGGGTTTAACACTTTCATCGCTTTACTGTTGGAGACCATCCTGACAGCCATTGTGGTGGATAAGAGAGGATTGAATGTATCCATAACTACACAGGTGAGGATTGAATTCACCCATAATGACACAGGTGTGAGTTGAATGTCTCCATAACTTCTGGGGTTGAATGATTCTGTAACTTTACAGGTTAAGGTTGAAAGTCCCCATAACTACACAGGTGAGGATTGAACTCTTCCATAAATACACAACTTAAGGTTGACTAGTCCCCATAACTACACATGTCCGGGTGGAATTCCCCCATAACTACACAGGTGAGGGTTACATTCCTCCATAAATACACAAGTGAGGGTTGAATAATCCCTTATCTAGACAGGTGAAGGTTGAATTCCCCCATAACAACACCAGTATGGGTGGAATGTCCCCATAACTTAACAGGTGAGGGTTGAATATTCTTCTTTGAGTTAGCTCTTGTTCATATGTGAGTTAACTCTTTTGTTCTTGTGAGAGTTGACTACCTTGTTCTTGCGGGAGATGACTACCTTGTTCTTGTGAGAGTTGACTACCCTGTTTTTGTGAGAGTTGACTACCTTGTTTTTGTGAATTGTGAGAGCGGACTACTTAGTTCTTGTGAGAGTTGACTACCTTCTTCTTTTGGGAGATGACTACCTTGTTCTTGTGAGAGTTGACTACCTTGTTCTTGTGAGAGTTGACTACACTTTTCTTGTGAGAGTTGACTACCTTGTTCTTGTGAGAGTTGACTACCTTGTTCTTGTGAGATTTGCTACCTTGTTCTTGTGAGTTTACTACCTTGTTCTTGTGAGAGTTGACTACCTTTTTCTTGTGAAAGTTCACTACCCAGTTCTTGTGAGAGCTGACTACCTTGTTCTTGTGAGAGTTGACAACCTTGTTCTTGTGAGATTTGCTACCTTGTTCTTGTGAGAGTTTACTACCTTGTTCTTGTGAGAGTTGACAGCCTTGTTTTTTCGAGTTGACTACCTTGTTCTTGTGAGAGTTGACTACACTTTTCTTGTGAGAGTTGACTACCTTGTACTTGAGAGAGTTGACAACCTTGTTCTTGTGAGATTTGCTACCTTGTTCTTGTCAGAATTGATTACTTGTCCTTGTGAAGTTAGCTCTTGTTCTTATGACAATATACTTCCTAATTATTGTGGGTTGGCTACCTTGTTCTTGTGAGAGTTGACTACCTTGTTCTTGTGAAAGTTCACTACCCTGTTGGGAGAGTTGACTACCTTGTTTTTATGAGAGTTGACAACCTTGTTCTTGTGAGAGTTGCTACCTTGTTCTTGTGAGAGTTGACTACCTTGTTCTTGTGGAGTTAAGTCCTGCTCAGGTGAGAGTTACCTCTTTCTTGTTTTTTGTGTTTAATTAGATATATTGTCTAGTCGATTCATTAATATCTAGTCATAGCGTAACATCCTGTTTTAATCAGTAAGATAGCTATGTAGTTGTTTGAAAATAGTGTGATATTATTACATGTTCTTCTGTGACGCACTGGCAAAACCGGTCTATTCTGGAGTATTTTCTACACAAAATTTATGTTAAATACTCCAATAGGCCTTTAAAATATACACAGTACTTAAAAATTATATGCTGTGATTTTTCACAAAAATATACATAGGGCCTTATGGTAAGATAACACTTCTTAACAAGAGTGTTTTTACAGATAAATTTATTCTAGGGTAGGCAGCTCTGCTCTGGCTATTTTATAATTATAATTATATACAGATTCTAGCAATAGGTTTGTGATATTTTATTGGAAAGCTCCGAATCCGTGAACATTTGTATTTTTCAGTTTGCTGTGAATGGAGGCTACTTTGGAATCATGGGATTGGTGTTCTTCATTGCAGCAACGGTTAATCTCTCCAGGAGAGGATGTGTCAGCTGCCGGAGAGAACATGAACAAATCTCTGGATAGATGTGTATTAACAATGATGGACCTAGAAAGTTGATATTTCTGAGATAATTTGAAAAACTATCAGTATACATGATTGGTATAAATAACACATTAACTTAATCTTAATTTAAACATCATGTCCAAATAGTTATACGACTGATGCATTAAAGTGCACTATTGCCTTTAAACTTTATAATTTTTTCTAGGCAAAACATCACTTGATATTCAAGATAATGCATTGGCTGACTGCCTGTACATGACAAGTAGGGCGAGAAAAGCTAATCATGCTAAAGGTTTTCAAAGGCCTTCTGTCAGAATTTTCAGAGCTTCCATACTTATCAGTGGGTATTGTATTAAAAAAGTTTAAAACTTTATCCAAAGAGTATTAGTCCCAAATATTGCTGTATTCAAATGCTGAAATACACCTTATTTTATCAATTATATGATGTGTATAATGGATAATCGATTGTTAATATATATTAGTGAGTATATATCAGTGAGGTACACCATTCCACTATTAACTCATAAACATTTTATAACCTCACCTGATTAATTGTTGTTCTACTCAGTAGAAATTATAAAACTTTTAGTATGTATAACTCAGGCTGTGATCTATTTACATTAAAAGATGACTGAGGCATTGACCAGTATTCAGGCCACAATAAGAGGGGTGACAAGTAGTTAAATATGCTGATTTTGGACCAAATGCCTTACACACTACTTATATGGGTGTTGCACACTTCTAGACTTCGGATACCACCCAATCTAAAACACTCCTATTAGTAGCAGCGCAAGGATCATGAATCTGGGCATAAGGGGCAAGTGAAATTATTAAGGGGCAAACTATTTGAACAGAAGCCAATTGCTTGTATATTCTTGTCAATGATTGAATATATGTCTACGTTGTAATAATATTATATTTGTCAGAATCCCAAGCGTGGGGTGTGGGTGCGGGTGGGGGGGTACATTATCCCAGTACAGAGCATGGGTTCAGAAAACCTTCGTGTTCTACTCTACTGCATATGCATTCTGGGCCATCTTCACCATATGTAATATGTTTAACTATTAGTTTAGATATCCTTTTTTAATCTTTCTTCTTTGTTTATTGTATATTTTTGCAAACTATAAAATTTTTTGCTTGCTATATGTGGCGATGATGTTTATCTGAGAAGCTTTTTCCACAAGAGAACTCTTGAGTTCTGCCCAGCTGCAGGTGTTTTTTTTTTTTTTTTTTGGCAAATTGTGCATAAAACTAATATTTCTTAGACTGAATCACACTGGCACATGGGTTTTTATTAATTAAAATCGATGAATCATCTTTTGTTTTAGATAACACCTAGAAAAAAGGTCTGATATACATCTTAGTTGTTTTAGATTTTTGTTTCTCTTGTATGCTATAATAGGTATTGTAGGTCTTGTATGGTTTGCTATGACTAATGATGTCAGTTTTCATCTCATTTTTCTCAAAGTGCATAGACAACCTGAGTTTAAGCTGTTAGGTGGTGATGTTGCTTATTGTAGAGGCTTTTTACGCCAGATCAGTTAATTTGTACTGCTTCAAAAGTGTGATTCTGCCTCGAATGAAAATAACTACATGGGAATTCAAGTAACTGGACCTCTCATTTTATTTATTTGATCTAAACGGTTTTCAGAACCAAGTCTAGGCATCTATGTTCTCAGACGTGAAGTAACTTAAAAGTTTATCTCAATGAAAAACTAACTTGGATCTATTTACAACTAGGTCTGGAAGACTGACTTACTAATTTTTTTACATTTTTTTATAGTAATGCATGTATAGTGACAATGTGACAGTGCTTCCTGTAGAGAAAGATTCACTGCCTTTATTAAGATAAAAATTCAGGGTCGGTCTACCATTATTATTTGAAGCTAGGGTTAGGAGCTTACCCTGCTTAGCCAAAAGCTGGAGTTCTATTCCGTGTGGAAGCAAACAAAATAATCTTAAGTATTATTATCCTGCATGAATTTGTATCTTTTTGATATTTAAGAAACTGAAATAAAAAATATACCAAATTCATACCTGTGTCCATAGATTGTGCCTGGGATTATAATATATATGTTTATTGTAATCCCAAATTGTGTTATTCAAAAGTACTTTTACTCTAAGTTTATATAATCTCAAAGATACTGCGCTGTGATCCAACGTATATCTGTACTCTTCATGGGCGATTGCTTTTAGAAATATACTCTTGAATTATCGTTTTGGTCATGTCCTAGCACAATGGTTGTAGGAAATCACCACTGACAACAAAGGTAGATAAATGTATTCTTAGTTTTCTCATGCGAAAGAAAAATCCCTTGCTGGAATGATTTTAAAATCCAAAATGTCGCATATTTGTGCATAACCATATAATGGAAATCCTTTTGTTTTTATTCGGCTACGTTTACACAGCCATTCATTGGTCCAACAGAAGCGGACTCCAGCCATGTGAAGCAAAGCAAGCAATTTTGTATAATATTGTCCGTGTATAGTGGTTTAATTGGTTTGGAATGTTTACAAACGAATTTACCAGTAAATATGGCGCGAACCGTGTGGGTTTGCAAAGTGACTTGGAATTACAAAATTCATTTGCTAGATTTGCGCTAGTTAGCAGCATAATATAGTTCCTAGCAAATAGTGTACTTTAAAGGTATTTTCACAGTAGACAATATATCTGCTATGTAGGCCTAGTACTAAGATTTGCGCCAGTTAGTCTCTAAATAGCGTTCTTAAAAAATTGCCTACTTTGACAGGCCCCGTGGGGGAGCGGATGGGCCATGGCCCTGCAGAATACTACCTCGGCTTCCTCGGTCCATTGTAAGAGGCAAGAAAAGAGGTTGCTTTCTGTTGCCCTGGTGTTCGCAGAGCTAAAGGGTAACAGAAAGCAGATTTGTTTGTGATGTCCGTCGTCTTATAAGTGAAATACCCTTGAGTACGACGTTAAACACCAATCAAACAAACACCACATGATTGGTTGCCTGTTATAAAGCTTTCTCCACAAGTAACAAAAAAATAGTTATGATTCAAGCTGTTAAAGATTAATACCAAGAGTGTGGAGAATGCAAATTTCATACCCCTGTGAGTTGGAGTTTTAAATTTATCGCCTCACTGTTATCAAAATCTTTTTATAAAGCATTTATGTTCCAAGCTTTCAGCACTTGAGCTAAATAACAAAAAACGAATTTCATAAAAATATAGTTAAATAAAGGAGTTATAGACTGAACGCTGTTGTCTTAGAAAACATCAGTGCAGGAGTTTTCAATCAATTCATACAATAATTTAGTTTTTTTCCTGGCGTTGGCAGGTCTTTTTGTACATATCTGATGAACATAAAGTGGTTGGATGCTGTGTTGCTGAACCCATTTCTCAGGTAGGTACAGACTTAATGATTTTTCATGTTTTTGTCTTTGAGAACACCAAGACATTACCCAGTTTATTCTGGAGTATGTTTGACTCTGGCCAGAGCCCAGAGGGGTGTCAGACACCCAAGAATCAATTAGAGATGCCCTGTTTCAGTCAAATTTAACATAGGAAAAATAGGGGTACAGTAAAATGAAACACCCTGTTTCTGTAAAAATGGAGATTTGAGACACCTTCTTGATTTCTGACTAATACTAGGATTTTTGTACACATAAGTTATATTGAATACACCAAAAAGTCTTAAACATTAATATTCTGTAGTCTGAGCCCCGTGAAGGAGCGGGTGGGCCATGGCTCTGCAGAATACTCCCTTGGCTTCCACGGTCGATCGTAAGAGGTGAGAAAATTGCTTGCTTTTTGCCCTGGTGTTCTCAGAGCTAAAGAGTAAACGGGAAGCAGATTTGTTTGTGATGTTCTGTATTTTTGTCCGTTGTTATATAAGTGAAATACTCTTGAGTACGCGTTAAACACCAATCAAACAATCAGAGCTAAAGAGTAACGGGAAGCAGATTTGTTTGTGATGTTCTGTATTTTTGTTCGCTGTTATATAAGTGAAATACTCTTGAGTACGACGTTACACACCAATCAAACAAACAAATACTTAAAATTGTTGACACATAAATTTCTTATAGAGTAGGCAAGTCTGAAGTGCTGAATCTGGTAAAATCTAAATGTGTCATTGAGCGGAACAGATATTAAACCTCACTTTATAGACTGGAAAATATTTTCAACATCTTTGAAGAATCACGTTTGACAAAGAGCCAATCTAGGAACACATTGGCTGGTGGCATAGAGGCAGGTCTCCTGTGCTCTCTGAACTAACAGGCAACTCAAAAATCTGGTTGCTTTGTTGTGTATATATATTGCGTTTTGCAATTGTGCTTCCATGCCAGTTTCTTGATGTTGAGGGTGGTTTTCATCACCTATTGGGTTGACAAGTAACCATAATAGAGTTTAATAACCTTGAGATCCACTTAAAACCCCAATCAGACCGCAGCTGTGGCTTAGTGGTAGCATGTGCCCCTTCTAAGCCTACTTCGATGTACTGTTCACAAGATCGAGTCCCTCTGTGAACTATAAGGTAATGAGTCTTTCACACAATGTGGCTCCAGCAATCGCATGGGCGGTTTCCTCACGGTTTTCCACCATATTCAGGCAAGGAACAGTGTGAAGTGGTCATAATAGTGAAATACCCTTATGACATTGAGTGGTTTTAAACACCAATCAAACAAAATAAAAAAACAAATCAAACCTCCATCAACTAAAAGCATAGTGCTTAAAGGGGAAGACCACCCCAAAACCATATTCTATAAATAAGTAAAACTTTTTGTCTGTAATACAATACATTAATTT
>JAVFBW010195785.1:0-10124 GCA_034783835.1 Mopalia ciliata
GTACCTGTTTGAACAAACTGCTCTGAAAAAACAAATCGCATGGTATCCAAAATAATGAAAACAATGTTATCATGTTAACAACTTTATTATTCACATTCTTAATCACACAACAATCTGTTTCATTGAGTTCAGCTTTGAAAGCTGCCTTACTCTCGTTTCGTGTGAGTGAGGGATGTCCGTTACCTAAATTCCAGCCAATTCTCTCTATGTTGTGTAGAAAACGGTTGACTGAATGGTCTGTAGATGGTCGGCATTTACTTTCTTTGAATACAGATAATGTCCATAAATAATGGGGACTTTCCCACCAATCCAGTTACCACCACAGGGGGTTATCAAACCTTTTTAAATATATATGAGCTGAAATAGTAGCTCTTCAATTTTGTCTTTCGCTAATTGCAATACAGGGGTTTACTTGGTATCAAACACTTCAATTGGTAGACAAAACGTAGAAAAAGCATTGATGGAAGTATATATTTCTAAAGCTTAATGACACTAGCATGTAAGGGTGTCGATTAATTAAAACATTAGTAAATGGTCATCTCTCTGTATTCACAAGAACTTATTCCAAGCCACACTCTGTTTCTGCGAGACTTGCCTTCTACGAGATCCCCGAAAGAAAGGTCTTGCATAAAGACCAGCCCTGTCAATCAAAATATATGGGATTAAAACAATTTGACTAAAACCGTCGCCGTGTTACCTCCATTACCAGCGTATATACTGCTTGGCCATCAATCAGGACCGTTTTGAATGTACAATGTAGCGATATTTGGTAAATTACCGCAAAATGTGCGGTCGTCGCCAGGCCAATTACCGCTGTATAAATACACAGGGACTATGCTATGATGTAAATAAAATTTAGATCAATGCAATCCATTTTTTTTTATAAGATGATAACAAATTTAATTATTCTCAAATCAAAAAATCGGTATTCCCACTGACAAGTTTAACAAAGTAGAAAGAACTTATAATTCCAATAATGGATACACATGGAAACATGGGAATTCAATATTTCGGTTTATTTTAAAACCATTTCAAGAAACAAAAATATCTGTACATAAAGTGAAGATCGATTCATTTACATAGTATATATAAAAGTGTCAAAGATACGGCCTTAAATAAGAAGTGGATTTTGGTCGATTTTTAATACTATTATAGTAACATAACCTCCCTCAGAACAAGGAACTAAATACAACGAAGTCAATAATTAAAATATAACAAACCGGATTTGACTTACGTGGTGCAATTGACCCATAACATCTCATATGCTACTGCAGCGTTAAACGTATAAATATCTAATTTCCGACAGGAATTATGCCTGTCTACATATAGTACCTCGATGTGAGAATTATGAATTGGTTATTGCAAAAGGAATTCCGTTTCTCGGTTTGAGAGATTCTGTTTTTTTAAGACAGTGACTGGTAAAACACAGAAACTAAAGATATGCCAGTAAATGCATCATTTGCTATAGGTTAAAAACTTGACACAGTGGGTAAAATATTTTGTACCTTCCGATTATGAAAAATCTAGGCCTACACACTGATGTATCCATTCTAAAATATAATCAATTCTACTTCCTACGTCGAGACATTAACTCTAAGATACACCCAGGCCATTTTGTTTTCCACTTCTTTTTTGTGCTTGGCCGTGGCATGGGTGGCCCCAAAAATGGGCAGAAATTTATGCGCGATGGCATGGCACAGCGAACGAGAGTTGTCTTAGTCTCGTTCACTATAGAAACTCTCGCGAGAATACGATTGTGATGTAGGTAGAACGCTTCTTAAGAGCAGTCCAGGAGGAGGAGCGCAAAATAAAGGCGGTGCTCTGTGACCCCAAGGCAACGGCAACGGGTTTTTTTTCTTGGCTTCTAGCTGTTACTTAAAATAATTTAGTACAAACCTATATCGTAATAAATCTGCCTTATAGAAAAATTCAGAGAAGAAATTGAGTTGAAAATGATTGGTTTTTCGCAGCAATAGCATATGAAATGGTGTTTTTAACCCACTATAAAACCACGTGTCTTCTCCTTTAAAACAACATACACAGAATATTAACATTAAGGTAAACCAAATAGAGTACTGATCAGCTTATACAGTTGGATATTACAAGATTAAAGAATAAAAAAAATAGAGTCAAAGACTATCTTTACAATTTGACCTTTGTCCCAGTGAGTAAACTATTGGATAAAAGCAGTGAAGAGATTAAACTTATAAATGGCAAAAGGAATGGCGAAGGCTAAGGATATAGGAGCAAACATATAAAAAAAAAGGTACACTTATTTACGAATTTCACATATGTGGAAAATAATTCAACATATGGGGAAAAGAATTCAGCTTATGTAAAATAAAGGTAGAAGTGATAAAACGGCTGGGCACAGGAAATTAGTTATTTATATGCGCTCAATCTTTGAAAAATATATTATGTCCTTTGTAAGGCGAGAACAATCGTCTTTTAATACTAAAAAATAGTAATCTTATTAATACAAACTTAAAAAATTTCGTCACCACAATGTTTCAAATACCTGTCTTGTACGAATAGAACTTAGAGGATCTCGTGGTATCGGACGGGATGTCGACCGCAACGTGTACTAATTTCGATGAAGCTATATAATAGCGCTAGGGGATTCACTTTTCACTTGTCGTAGTCCATCTAATTTAGGCCCAGCCTTTTAAAATGTTGTATTTATTGATCCTTGGGACTCGCTAATATGCGAACGCTGAATGGTTTCACTTGTTTTATTGAAGTAACTCGGTGATCGGTTAATTGTAGCCTACTGAAGGTGGTCATATTGCCATAATTATGCTGAATGGTGGCTGTATTTAATAATCATGTAGTACAGATTCACACAAGCAATTGACAGTTTATCTTAGCGTAAGTCTAGCTTTAAGGTCACGTTAATAACGTAGATTAAGGGATCAAGGCCCTGTGATGAAAAAATGGTTGATTTTATTGCAAAAAAAATGTAGGCATGATAAGTGTCCGTATATTAAATAATTGCGCTTGACATTAAATGTACAATGGACCTCTAAAATGCTCTTCTTAAAGGGAAAGACCACTGGTTTTTTTTTTTTTTAATTTATTATTTTCATATAATATTTCAAAGACAAACACGTGTATTAGATAGCGCTTAGTCGCAAACTCCAACGGACCTCTAAATCGCTCATCTTGAGCTAAGGGTACATATGTTTCAGGATAATCCGTCTTAATCCTAAAAATTAAATCCAGATAAATTTCAACGAAATAAGCTGTTGGACTGAGGAAAATTAATATTTAGCCTATGTCTAAACCTAACTCTTAACCTTACATTAAATTAAGCTTTTTACCTTACCCTCAACCAATCCTTACTAAAACACAAACCTGATCTAAACCGTAAACATTAACTACGTCATGTTTTCTAGATATTTGTGATTCTAGTAAGTACAGTTATAATTCATTTGTATGTATCGATTAGATATACGATAACTTGTTCAACTGTGATCAAAATCCCAATCACGAAAAACACGACAAAGGAATCATGAAAGCAAAACTGTCCTTTACAGAAAATTCCACTCTGTCCAAGGCTTACTATCTCCTCGTCATATAGATAGCCGGACAGTATCTGAAAGATTATTTGACAAATACCACTGACTGTGAAAAAGGCGTTGATCGTGGCACCGTAATGTACTCTTCCAAAACGAGAAATGATCATTGAAGCAGGTATTATCATGAGAATACCTTGTGACAAACCTACAAATACAGCGATATAGAATAGAGTCAAAGAGTCAAGTCTGACCATACCAAGGCCCATCCCGACAACGAAACCTATATTTCCAATCAAAAGAATAATGAATCCACAGATCTCAGAAAAGTAGTGGTCGAAGAGGACACCAAACAGAATCCTTGCAACGAACATAGATACTGATACAACATAGACGGAAACATACTGGTCTTGTGATCCGATAGATCGAGCCATAGCTGTAAGGTCATTCAGACAGGTATATGAAGCACCAAACAGTATAGACGAAGACCAGAAAATGCCGTGAAAATAAAACGATTCCAGCTCATCACTGACCTTTGCCTCAACGTATATTTTTTCATTGTTGTTGGTAGAATTTTCGTTTAAACTTGACATAATTTCTTTTCCTTCCTTATCCTCCTTTGAAATGACTCGGTCACTGGTGCACGAATTACATAAAAGGAATTTTTCCAGGGACGTTGCGTCGTCAATTTTGTCACGCCTGTCGGCTGTGCTCTGGACAAGGAATACTAAGACGACCAAGCAAGTCCCAAAGATAACAGCAGAAGACGAGCAAAGTGATAGGAAGAATCCTCCCAAATTTCCCCGAAAGTAAAGATCTGTAATTCCCGCCAACAAAAAGGTACCGACGGCAATGAAAGAACAATATATTCCAACTATTTTCCCGCTGTGTTTTCTCGGAAAGTTTTCCACACAAACACTTGTCATCATTACAAACGTTGTGCTCATACCAGTAGCTAAAGAAAAAAAAAATCATTATATAAGTAATTCATGACGAACATTACCGTATGTTTAGAAGTTATCTAAGGATGTGATCCGGCAAATATCTCTGAAATCTGCATTATATTTTTTTAAAAATCGCTAGCCACCTGCGATAGATTTTCTTAAATTAAGTGGTGAAAGGAATGATCATCCTATCATACAGAATCTACTGAGATCTATTGTTTCTCAGACTAAGCAATTTTGCAAGTTTTTGGTATGTAGTTCGTGTAAATAACAGTTAAAACGTCACACCCAATGACTTCAGACATCAACGGAGTTGGCACAGTGATACACATTTTTGGGATCGTTTCACAAAGCGATCTTAGCGTACGTTGAACGTTACTGTCAAGGCAACACTATGTCTTCCATACTGGTTTCATGGGAATTGCGTTTTGCGTAAGCTACGATCGCTTTGTGAAAATCAAAACTTTGTGACTAACCTAAACATAATTTTAAAAATTTAGTATGAAAATTTAGAATCTGCACTGACAAGAGTTCATTGGACTGAGGACACAGCGAATCGTTCATATCTACATTGGCTTTTTTCTTCATTTAAACCAGAGTTGGATGAAGGAGTGAAACCAAAAATCTGCTCACGAGTAGAACCAACAATCATTTGAGTTTCATTAGGCTGCAACTTCTATCCCTAATAGCTTAACTTTTCTATTTTCCCGATCATTCGGGTAAGGATCATTTTAAAATTATGCCGATTGACAAAACCACCAATTCTTCCATCTGCAGAGGGAGCCTTACAGAAACGTTTATAGAGAAGCTTATCGGACTAAAACTCTAAAAATGTCTTATCCTCTGGGTTTCAATTGGAAACCAGAGAAAGGATTGAAAAAAAGAATTCTTTTTGTATTCAAGAATGAACAACCTAGCACCCGGTTTACTGGTATCCTTATGAATTAATATGAAGTCACTAACAGAACATACGATACCTACATTTACTGCTGAGACAAAACTCCCCTCTGTGTCACACAGCTAGTACCTATTATTCTCTTTAGCGGATAAATTCCTCGGGTAGTTTCAATTCTTAAATACCAGTTTGCCGGTTGATTTATTTAAAACCCATGCTGCTTGCTTCATATTGATGAAATACCGCTATACCTATAAAAGGTAATTACCTGCTCTGGAGATTACGCTCTTTTTAGAAACTCGTCTTTGTGAATGTCTGTAGAACATAAACTAATTAACCGACATCCCTGGGCCAGTGTGATGACTTTTATCAAATATATGCCTGAAATACTTTTCACACATATTTTATCTTTTAAATTAATTAACTTCTTTTAAGTTATATCGAGAGTTGTTTCAAAACTTTCACTGCGATCTGTCTCAACCCATTTACTTTACATGGATAACTAATGTTTAACTTAAAACAACAAAAATTGTTACTGTTGCGAAAAAAATCCGTTTGGCATTCATTTTAATAAAAATTTATAACTTTTAGTCTTTAATTTAAATTTCACTCGTGATGGGAAATTTGTTACATTCAGCGAATGTTTCTATTTCATGAATGTAAAATGTTATTTGCTGTTTTTATGCTCTGATAAGTCTATAGATCAAAAACGTTTTTAATTCTCACCAACCGCCTTGACATTTGAAGTGTAGAAAAAACGTTTAATAGAGGCGTGAGAAGTCTTTCGTTTGATCAAGCTTGATGAAAGAGCTTAATGACTTGATAGATAAAGTCCGAAATAACGATTTTATCCGTAGGGCCTACTCTTTTCTAAAGTGTAGTAGGGCCAAAATCCTATTTTTCTTAAATTAGAATTTGGTTTCTTCTCCAATCGTTTTTTTTTTATTATTTATTTTTTTTTTTATTTATTTATTTTTTTTTTCGAACGTATGTGCCATTCACACTTATAAATACAAGAAAGTAAATTGCTTCAATAATGTATTTTATTTACTATCAAGCACATACAAACCAATCGAGCGTGGCAATGAGGTCAGACATACGTATTGTAACGGAATTTTTCTCTATATAAAAACGACCTGTATAGCGTTATAAATATTCGTCCGTGTGTCTAGTAGGCTACAAGGTGAAGAATAGTTGACTTAAAACTTGACTTTCCATCATATTCAATAAGCTTTCCTGTCGATCACCTCTATAAATTGAAATTAATTTCTGAAGAAACGTTGCCGAAGGGATGCAAATAGTTGTTTCAGCAGAATTCTCAATTAATTTATTTTCTCTCGGAGGCACCGCTATACGTGGCTCTTTCTTTAATTCATTAAGAAGTTCCAGTGTAAAGAAAATAATTTACTCAGGAAAAATTTAATCATCAAATTCATATATTTAATTAATCCCAGTTCTTGCAAACAAATGTATATACATATTATAGTCAATAAAACAAATTCAGCTCAAGTCTAATGTCTAGTTCAAGTAAGTTAGTATTACCAACAAACTTTAAAGATAGATAGTCAAAGCTCTCGTAGTTTGTTAAGAGAAACTGCACACAGTGATCAATCAAGGCTAAAATGTTTTTGAGGGAAAATATATCCATTTAAGATAACGCGCGTTCGTTGAAAAGTCTAATATTTCACTGGCTTCAGTAAAACTAAGTCCTAACAATGTCCGGCTACACTTGAAGTAATTGAAGTAATTAGAGTGAGCTCCTAGTTTTTAAGAGCTGGCTCCGCTTCGTGTCGAGATGATTTGTTACGCTCCAAAACTAGAGCAATCTTCAACCTGGTGAGCTTCGTAAGGTATGAGCGTCGCTTAGAGTTTTACAATCTTGGAAATGTCAAAAACTTCTCAAATCATTTCAATTCGACCAAACTCAAATTTATTTAACTTCAGCTTGCCCCTATAAATAGTTTGCTCCACATGCTCTTCGAATCTGAAGCTATGTTCCAAATTTGCTCCAACTTTTTTTGGTTATTTTGTGTTATGTACCATCTCCGAAATTGACCATAAGGTGCTCCAAAACTGATGAGGCTTCTTCAATGAGCGAGCACTGTTAGTTTCTGATGAAGTTATTTTAAATTTTAAACTTTTTTCGATCGTCAAAACGTAATGATGAAAGTTTTATATATCAGGGATAATTTGCCCCTATAAAGCTCTTTAATAAATAAGCTTTGCTCCGTGTTTGCTCCAAACTTTAACAGTTTTACTGTCGTGGTTCCAAAACTGTGTTCCAAAACTATGATCCAAAACTGTGAAGTTGTCTGGCTCCAGTTTGATCCTAAATTAAAAGGTTAACTGGTGAGGCTCCAAAACTGCCCCAAAACTATGCTCCAAAACTGTGACATTGTCCAGTTTGCACCCGAGTTTTCGTGTGTTTCGTGAATCTAAGGTGTTATTTAGTGTTGATTGTTTGCCGGTTCAGTCAACTCTGTCGACATGTTGCACGTGATGGCGTTTTATAGTCCTGCCTCGAACGCTGATTGGTCAATGCATGGCAACGTGTATATAATCCATGGAAACGATCGAAAATGACATTCGATGTTTTGTTGTTGTTGTAATTGCGGAAACGCCGTTAAATTTTTATTCCATTGTCTATAAATTCAGAGTTTAAGCATTTATTTAACAACTCCATTTGATAAATAATCTAAAATTTGACAGTACACTGTTAACATATTTCTACTTATAAAAATACCATTTTATAAATCTCTTTGAATAAATTCCTGTCAGTCATTATACGTAAATTCATCTGTCCAAAGTTTAATATGTAAACAATGAAATCGTCAAAATAACCTCTCAATATTTTGTATTACATTATTCTTTCAAGGTCAGATACAAGAAACTTTCTTCATCTTTGTTGGGAGGGTTATGCCCTTGTGCTTTCGGAGCTAAGGTGCAACATGAAGCCGATCTGTTCGTGATATATTTGTATTATCCCAATGTTTGTTCTATCATGTCTTTCTTTGTTCTCCTTGGAGTCGAGGATAGTTTTTTTTTTTAACTCATTGGGCTGGTTACGCTTGTATAGCCAGCGATTGACCTAGACTTCATGCAAATTCAGTCAAAGACCTTTAGTATTGCATTAAATCCCACCCAAACAAATCTTCATTTATTTATTAACCAAAATGTCGTAGGGAATACTATGCATTTTGTCACAGATGTAAGCCTAACGTTTGATTATAAAGGTGTAAACGAAATCAATCCGGTCATGAACTTGTTAAAACGCCATTTTATTGCGTTATAAATTTGTTTAATTTCAATGATTTATAAAATTTATTGAAATCGCATCCCCAAAAAAACCCACCCGCTAAGTATTTTCCCAAACGTGGATAACGTCATAAAAAAAAATCAAACCCAATTTTATACTGAAAGAAATGTTATGGATGGTAAACAAACATTTATGACCCTTTTGTAAAATAAATTGTTAATAGCACAAATCTAAACTTTTAATTGAAATGGAAATTATACCGTGTCTTAATTACGTTTCGTGCGTGAATTGTCTAAATAGGAACACAGCCAAGCGGTTATAATGAGGAAGAAAGTAGGTCTGGTAATTGCTGCTTACGCTGACGTCCATCACGCGTGCAATCAGTAAAAACGTCTATGGGTTTTAACCTATCTAAGAGCTCTCTGATCTACTGAAATAAATAATGCAAAGTAATGACGCACATAAGTCTAATGACTTGGAACTGCATGCGCCATCAATATTAATTTCCATTCCATTCCTTCCCATCTAAGAGCAAAATGTGTACCAACTTTCAGCCAATAGATTAATTATCCTTCAAGGAAATTCGTGGTGTTGACAATGTAAATGTGCTACACATTCAGAAAACAGGTTTCTTTGGCGGTTCTTTGGACAAGAGCATTAAACCATTACGACAAATACGGTTTTTTGATCTGAGAAGAAAGGGAGAACAGTACTTAGAACAGTTGGTGTGAGGGTTCCGAACAGAGTCATAGGGCCATGACTGAAGAACCTTGAAGGGTTCCATCAGAGCCATTAAGAGTGTAAGGGGATCAAAATTGGGACATCACTTGAGACGTTTCGTCTCAATACCCCTCCCATGTTTCAAAAACCAAACAAACATAGCCGCCTCCATTTTATACATAGTTTGAAGTTGAAGTGGCGTCGTTTTATATACACACTGAAAGTGATGAGGGTGAAATAAAATATGGGGTGACCCACAACCCTGCCCGCATTCACGGTGGCATCATTGCCAAAATTTATCTTAAAATGTTTTAAACAAAGTGTTGGACTGAAAAAATTGTATTTGGTTTCTCTCGATATGATGTCCTGGTGTTGATGAATTCCTGTAAGCAGACCATTGACACACACTGATCATTGGAACACTTTAAATAGATCTACCAAAAGCATCATTTTGCCCTATCTATGACGTAAAAATTGTAATAAAAAAAGAACATTTTTGTTTTACTAAACAAGGTAGCAATAAATATGTCATGGATATGTATTATCATGCATACCTGTATCAGTCGATATAAACTCAGTCAAAAAAGAAACTTCTCGTTAAGATGTCGATAAGTTGAAGATACAAGAAAAGCGTTTTTAAATAATGATTAATTTCCATTTTGTGCCCATTAAGGACGGTGTACCCTAAAAATCATGTTCATGATGTAACCAGTTCCACCGAAAATGCTACGGAAATGTAAGAGAGTAAAAATGGTAAATTACAACTTGATGAAAGCATGGCAATAGCGCCTATG
>JAVFBW010195796.1:0-10123 GCA_034783835.1 Mopalia ciliata
TCATGTACAAGCCATCTCTGTCTCATGTACAAGCCATCTCTGTCTCATGTACAAGCCATCTCTGTCTCATGTACAAGCCATCTCTGTCTCATGTACAAGGCATTCTGTCTCATGTACAAGGCAGCTCTCATCCATGACAAGGCAGCTCTCATCTATGACAAGACATATCTGACAAGGCATCTCTCATCCATGACAAGGCATCTCTCATCCATGACAAGACATCTCTCATCCATGACAAGGCAACTCTCATCCATGACCAGGCATCTCTCATCCATGACAAGGCAGCTCTTTCACAGCCAATGGAAAGTTCTCTTCCATGGATTTGGCAGACCTCTCTCCCATGAACAAGGGGTAGCTCTCTGTCATGGACAAGGCAGATCTCTCACCCATGGATAAGAGGCAGCTCTCTTCCATGGATAAGGCAGATATTTCTCCCATGGACAAGGGGCAGCTTTCTCACATGGATAAGACAGATCTTTCTCTGTCTCTCCCCCATGGATAAGACAGATCTCACTTTCTCTCTTCCATTGATAAGGCAGATCTCCTGCGGATTGTTTGCACATTGAGTGAAGTCAATTTGTGTTCGATGCAGAAAATTGGTTCCTGGCAAAGCTTGTATCTCTAAGTTAAATATTAAGAAAACTGGTTGAAGAGCTGTCAAACAATGTATAAGATAGAACAATTTAGTAAAATCATAAACTGTAAAAACTTCTTATTAACAGGTGAACAACTGAAAACTGTCCAGTATCTTACTTACTGTCATTTCTGAGAAGACCACTTGTGATTGGCAGTGTTGGCAGGCAATAAGTCGTTTATTGCAGACTAGCAGATGTTCTGAGAGCTGATCCGATTTCACCATTTCCCCACAGCCATTGGTACAAGGTGTCAGGATAAAGGCACAGCCACTCACATGAGGCTAAAAAACAATACACAAACAGAATATCAATAAAAACAGATAGAATCTTCTGGGAGGGAAAAGGGTTGATTCTATAATGGTTGCTCCGGATTTTAGTTCCACCTACTTTAATAATATTTAAACAATCCTCATGCTGAAACTTGTCACACAGGGCAACGTAAACCAGTGGTTCTAAATAACTCCCCTTCAGATCAGATACTCTTTTTTTTAAAATTTAAATTACATACATTTTAAAAATTACTTTTTTACCTTGTTTTCGTGGGGTTTTTTTAACAGAAATTTTTAAATCGAAAAAGCTATCAAATTTGTCACAAAGCAAATACCCTGATTTCCATAGCTTTTTCAACAGTAGGAATTTCTATGACTTTCAAGGACTTGGGAATACATACATACTATTTTACAGATTTAGATAAATCTTGTGTTTTTTTTGGTGATTTACCTCCAGCTCTCTGAGTTCTCCTGACCACTGACACCCTTGTATATGATTATCACATCGTACATACTGTGACAACACCTCTCTTCTCATAGCTACGTCAGGAAATATCTATGTACAAAAGAAACCCAAGAAGTGGACATACATGTAGTTTAAATTAAAGGAAATCCAGACTAGAGGGGGTTTGTTCAGATTCACCCGGCCATTAAATTCATTTATAGATGAAAAGATATTTTGTTAAGCCATTCTTAACTTTTTGCATCGGGCAAGCCTGTGACAGGGGCGATATTTGAACCTTTTTAGATAGAGAAAGTATTTCTGATGAAGAAAATATATGCCTTTCTATACCTATGATTGCCATATTACTTTACAAACGTAATTTTTTTAAAAATATTTTCTACAAGGATATTCCGTCTAAATAGATCCACATGTGAAAAACATATTCCAGAGACAAAGAGTTAAGCTTATTTCACAGATATGACAGACAGCGTGCTTGCAAACTAAGTTATAGAAACCATCCCAATACTAAACTAAAACAGGACAATCCCAAGACACAAAAGGCAACTTCAGATCAGATCGGCTTCTTGTTGTCTCTTCTCCCTAACAAGCTAACCCCCCTACAAAAAGGTATAGATTATTTCATTATTAATTTTATTGGTGTCATACTCAGCCTCAAAGACATTTTAATGATACAAGGAGTTTACACATGCATATTTGGTGAAAAAGAGGGAACCAACATCATTAAAACCACCCTGTATTATCCAGTCTGTTTCTTGGTTTGAGTGAAGTTTGAATGGTGTTTAACACCACACTTAAGATTATTTCACTCATATAACAACATGCCACCCAAATAGATTAGTTAAGATAACCACCCTCGGAGTCACAGTAACAAAGACAGGACAAAAGAGTCTAAGACATCACAAACATATTGGCTAAGTACTAGTTAGTGTTGCCCGTATATAGCTCTGAGAGCATCCGTACTGAAGCGCAGTGTCCTGAAAAATTCTTACAGTTGCAAGGTGAGCAAGTGGAATAGGACCAGAGCAGTACACATTCAAGAGGGTTCAATATTCCAATACATGGACGACTGAGCTACGACATAGTTAGAAGAAACAGGTATGACTAAGGAAATATAAAATTGTTGTGATACAAATGAAGTTTACCTCCACATCTGAACAGAGCCATTTATTATCAACTGGGCACTTCAGGTAAACCTGGCTGAGAAAAACAACATACACTGTAATTATATTTCAGCTTCAACACGCAGAAATGTTGGCTGTTGCAGTTATAGATGTTTCAATGTAAATACAAAGGTATTGTCTGGACAAAGTTTTTCAGCACCACACCATGCTGCACTGGTGGTATGCCCTTAGCTGTGGAGGGTCACAAATGGAGAAGTCGAGAAATACCAGCTAAATCTAGACTCATCAATTATCAACAACAATAAATGGAAAAAGATTGAAATTTTCGCTGGCATGTTCATGAATATTCACGCTTTGGCAAAAGACAGTTTTAAGCAGTGCTATATTTACTTAGCACTGGAGGACGATTAGCTTTCCAACAGTATCAAAACATTTTATGGTAGTACTTGAGTCAATTATGGAAAGAATACACCACCATCATATAAGTGAATACGTACCCTTTAGCTTGGTGAAAAATACCAATCAATAAAGGATATAAATCGATTGATTGTCTGTCAGAAAATTGATATTCCTCCACAGCTGACTGAAGAATCTATTTCAACACTGCGATTTTGAATTGATGATTATCAGAATTTTGAATTGATGAAGAAAAAGCATTCCAAATAAATACGTCTAGTAAGTACACTGCTATCGTATAATGGAAATACCATTATGTTAGGGTTGACATTAAAAACGTATCACTCATTCACCCCGAGCAAAATATTAATTACGATCATCTAAACTTGTGTTAAACAATACCTTTCTTTCACTTCGTTACAGCAAGCTAAAAATAACATACATGTTGGTTACTCAGCAATAATTATGTTAGATTAGTGTTTTTACACATAGTTCTTTATTACTCAATTATTCCACTGTAATACTTGGTGTTAATTTACAGATTGTTGTATTCAATGTATTGTATTGTTAAAACAATATTTGCCAGAATTTTTTAAACAATTTTGAAACAGATACCCGTTGATTAGAGTCGACAAACATCCACGACAGAATCTGTGGCCGCATGTGGTTTGGACGGCTTCCCTCAGTGCCGCTAGACAGATTGGGCACACATACTTCCTCTCCAAAGGTGGTGTAAACGCGGCTTCATAACCCTGTTGATATCCACTTCTACCTCGTCGCTCATTGCTGGCAGCCATTCTTTTTCCCTGTAACACAAACCTAATTTATTTCTCAATACCATTAAAAAAAATAATCTATTTATAACGCTATACAGTTCCCAGACTTAAACTCATGGAAACCAAAAATTAGTTTCCCACAAATATTGAAATTCCCATGCTTGAGACAGAGTCAAAATATAATTATTTTTGGTTTGTTCAATCTGTGCTAAATTTGATTGGGGTTATTGTTAACGTCGTACTCAAGGAAGGGTATTTCACTTATATGACGAGTTCAATCTGTGCAGTAGTAGGTCATGGCGAACATTATTATATATCAAGGTTTGAAATGAGAGGGTTACACAGGCTACCAACATTTTCGATTATCCCTAATAATTATTTAACCTTGTGAAATTGTGTCTGAGATGCAGAAAATACGTTTTTCAGTTATAAAGCTTCAACATTTGTTGGATTATATACTGTTATATTGTCACAAAGACTCACAAGCAAAAAAGTTAGGATTTGACACAGACGAAATTTGAGGTGATTCAGGATAACCATTCATGGGAAACCTGTTACGACTTTAATCAAGGTTAGTAATGATTATCAGATACAAATTGAAGAGCATGTTCATTGCCACTACAGCTTCTTTTTATTTACCAGTTCAACTGTTTTTTTTTTTATATATATCCCTAAACACGCTTTAATTTGTGAAGTAAATATCATTTGATAGCAGTCCTGTGCTGTTATATTTCCCGACATAACCTTAAAGTCGGTCCTCTCAAATGTTGTGAGATTACCCTGACATTTGTATTTTCCCCTGGTTTGCCGATGTTTTAAATACATAAATGTGCAATTGTAAAAAGTAAAGTAAAATTGCTTTGAAATACAATAATTATTAAACATCTGGTGACAAATTTGTTCAAAATCAGTGGCAAAATACAAATTTTAAGGACATCTGCAAACTATTTGGGAAACCTATAAATCAGTCCTCCTAAATTAAGTTTGCATAACCATGGAGAGACTCCATTCTACCGTTCTCACCAACAGCACAGGCTTGGATAGGGGTTAGTGAACGGTGATAACTGATGTTTCTATTTCCAGGGAAAAGTTGTGAAAAATGTTTACAATAAACACCACTTTACAATATATATCATGTATTTTTCAACTGATTTGCATGGCCTTAACTTGTTTAAACACATGTGGGTTACATTGAACTTAAAAAAGGACCACTTGACGTCCATTTTCACGTCAAAATCAATCACTTATTAACAGTATGGACCCACCCTAGTGACTTTTGATAGATTCAGTTAAAATGTCTTTCAGATTTGAGAACGAGGTTATTTGGATGGACATGCCTGGGTCTCTCCCAGTTAGTGAGCCGCCCCTCGGTTAGTATTCAAAGAACTTCCATCTTTTTCACGAAAAATGGGCCCATTTTATACTTCATAAAAAAAAAACAGTGGATTCAATGGGGTTATTGAAGCTGCTTGAAGCCGGCAAGTCAACTTAATTCTAGCACAATGTAGAAGGCTAACTCCTCTGTCTTAACCCTATCTCAACCTGTGGTGAAAGTTAGAAAGTGATCCGCCCCTATCGCTCGCCTCTCAAAACATATCTTATTTTTCTTTGAATTTTTTTTGATACACTGAAAACAAAGCTCAGTATTTAACCTACCTTCAATATCTCTTTTCAGAGTTATTATTGCAAAGGGAGATAACTTATATGTGTCAACTCGGGTGAGAAATTCAAATAAAATTGTATTTAAAAGTCAGAAAAGTAAGGGGGTGTTAGGTTATTGTGACTTTTGTATACAAAAAAAAAGTCAGAGAAAAATGTGTATGATTTGAAAGGACGGCGAAAGCGGCAGATCAATTTCCAACCTTCACCATGGGTTGAGATAGGCGGAATGTGGGGCTAAGACTAGCACAATGTATAGGGCTAATTCCTCCGTCTTAGCCCTACGTCCCACCTATCTAAACCTATGGAAAAAGTTGAAAATCGATAGGCCGCTATGGCCGGCCTCAAAAGCTATTTCTGATTTTTCTCTGATTTTTTCTAGATACACTGAACCCATTAATTAGTATTTTACCTACTTGCAATATTTCTATTTTGACGGATTTCAATCTAATTATTGCAAAGGGAGATAACTTATACCTGTCATTTCGGGCGAGAAATTTAAAAAAAACTTTATTTAAACGTCTGAAAAGAAAGAAGGAGTTTGACTATTGTGATTTTTCTATCCAAAAAAAAAAATCAGAGAAAAATCAAATATATGTTTTGAGGGGCCGGCCATAGCGGCGGATCAATTTCCAACTTTTACCATGGGTTGAGATAGTCGGGACGCAGGGCTAAGACGAAGGAATTAGCCCTATTCATTGTGCTAGGCTAAGACGAAGGAATAAGCCGTATTCATTGTGCTACTTTATTATGAGCTCTGCACCAGATTCTGATGCATAGCGAATATAAGGTTTCGTCTAGCCCTGTTTACATGACTGTGAGTGCTTCCCCTCCCAGTCATGTAAACAGGGCTAGGTTTCGTCCGGATAAACTCCGAAACTTCGAGTTGAAACAAAATTTTTCATCTTAGAAATGGCTTATTTTTTTGTAATTTTCAATAAAAGTAATTCCATTTGGCAAATCATATATGATACTACTATTAAACGATGACATAAACGCACAATAACTCACAGAAAATGTCAACGTCTGTACTGTTATCTGCTCCGATCAGATGAAAAAATGTTACTGACTGAAATGTCAGTCCTCCTTCTGTCAGCTTGCTGTCTTTCCCGCCAAACTCCAGTTAGCTGTCAAGGGGAGGTCACTCTAAACACCAAAAATACTGTTCTCTTAGCATGGAGGTAAGACAGCGACGGATTTAATAAAAAGCTCTCGTACACACTAGAACTGGCGCTTGGCATATTACGCCGACTAAAACCTAAGGATATTATGATAAAAAATATGGTTTCATTGTCTCATACAGAGAGACATCCACGTTTTATCATAATATCAAACCCTTTTTATTTACGTTACTAGGTGTGACAAAGAAGAAAAAAAAAAGAAGAAAAAAGAATGGGGCCCAATGATTTAGAAATGAAGAAATAAACAATAAACAAAGGAATCGAACTGTATAACTTTTTTCGTTGTGATAATTCGGACACTCACCTAACAGTTTTTACATAATGCGAAAATAATTATCTATATCTTGTACAGTATAGCAAAGCTATATTTAAGGGCATGTAACATAATAATGGTTGTACGACAAAACGAATGTTTCCACAAATTCCAGGAGAGGCTTGAGTTATCCATCCTACCAAGGCAAGAAGCAAAATGCATTAGACCGTGATCACACCTCGAGAGTGGAGATATATTTCATTTATCAACCTCCTTTTCCGCCTTGACTCGGGAAAATGGATTTTAACGGGCTTCTGTTTTATAAAGAATTTTTTTATTCATAATGAGATTCAAATTAAGCAAAATAGCTTATTTGTTGTCTCTCATTTGGCCACTCAATACAAACTTTGCTTTTAATTGTAGATAATTACCATTAAAATTACAAAATTGACGGCACATTTCAACGTGATTACATGTCACTGGCTAGTCCAGCGACAACTGTATATCTAAAACCTTACAATCAGTTGTGTACTTAGAGGAGAATTAGCATTTTTTTATACAACAAATTTTAAAACAATTGTTGTGTGTGATATTTCAACAGGGTTCGTGCGGTTTCTTCAAGAAAACTGTTTTTGGTATAATACGAAAAACGATAAACAACTGAATCTAAATTACATTACACTTCAAAAACATTAAATACGGCGTTAAACACTCAATCAAACAAACAACTTTACTCTTTACAAATTATTCACTATTCGGGCTTCCTCAATTAGTGGATCACAGAATTTTTTTTATATTTTTGGGCTAGGCTATGTAGTCGATCCTTATTGAGCCACAAATGCAGACAATGCGTATGTATCGTTTCTTCGTCTCGCACTATTTACACGGTAAGAATGAAAATTGCGTCAGATGGCAAAAAAAAACCTCCCAAAAACCCGTCGTTTCTCTTACTTTGGGAAAGCATAAATCACACAAATTAAGACAGTTGTTACTGTGACTTTGAATCCGTTGCCCGAAATAGCTGAAATCGCTTCTCCGAGCTTCTTCATTTTCAGAGCTTCAGGGACATATAGGCGGCTCCTAGACACTCTTACAGTGGTCTGAGATAGTCGATCCCTTTATTAAGCCATATACAGGCAGACAATTCATAGGGACACATTTCTTATTATCGCACTATTCAGATGGAAAGGATGAATAGGCGTCAGATGGCTAAAAAAAACTCAGCCTTTTTCTTACTTTTGGAAAAATCGCTTTTCCGAGCTGCCACACTTTCAGAGCTTCTGCTGCCTAGGCTTCCGGCGAACCCTCGCCTGTAGGGCTAGGACAGCTGATTGAAAACTGCGTCTTAAAGAAGAACCGGTCGTAAGGTAAGCTTGTATCAAACATCACGACAACATTGCAAAAATATTCACTTTAAAAGCTAAATACGTTTATTTTACATTGTTATTTCTCTTAAAGCAGCGAAAGTTACATATTTAAAAAAAAATGAACAAATGAAAACACAAAACAAAACTATAAATCAATTCTTGTTTATTTGCCAAAATTTATAAACGCATGATTCTGTTGTAAAGCATCAATAACTTTTGATTCAAATCAAAATTCTCTTTCCTTTATTTTACACGCTTTTTAAATAATTATACTGAAGTAGTCCTTATATATCAACTATTTTTGAAGCCGATATCCGTCAACATCTTATGAAATCTCTTGTATGATAGCCAGTTGTGCAGACTTTCGTACTTGTTCAAGAACGACTAGATTTTTTGTCGAAATTTCTATGATTTCTGCCAATGTATGTAGGAAGCACAGATCCCCGTGTTTCAGAAGAACCGCTGCGTCTGGTGAGGCGATAATTAGGGCGAGCATCTCTTTGAACGATTTACCCAGAAAGCTGGTTGTAAGCGGATCCATTTCGGCTGGTTGAGGGGGCAAATGTCGTCTAAGGCCTCGAACTGAACACACTCGGAGGGCTTGGTTTTTTAAATCGTGAACCCACATCACATGGATATCAACTACAGGAAAGAAAAACTTCTGGAAACAGTGAACGATCATTTCTGTTTTAAGATGGCATAATGAAAAGTCGTTGTTGTCTGGTAAGTGAACGAAGAGTTCGACAATGTAATGCTGTCTATCAGACGAAGCAACTTTACAGTACAACTCGTTGAGACGAAGCCCAAACCTGTTGTCATCTGTTAGCTCTTGGATTGTCTTAACGAGTCCAGAACACTCATTGTTTAGTTCATTCTCAAATTCCTGTCTGGTTTTCGACGTGTCATTGTGCATTACGGCCGTATCGCTGAGTGAAGTTCGAACCGATCGTCGGCGCGCCTCTCTCTCTTGTTCAATTTGCCGAGCGCGTGTTTCTCTGTACCATGATTGCAAGTCAAACCAGCACAATGGGAAGTGCCTATCAAGACTCGACAATCTGTATACAGGAAGGTCAAAATTTTCCACAGGTATGTACTTATCGAAGGTTGGCTCTCCCGCATTTTTCATGTCTCCGTTGACATAGAAGCAAGGCGATTGACGGGCGATCAACACCAAAGAAGGTCTGTATTTGGCAACTGTCGGCTCCCGTTGTCCGTCTTTATTTTTATTATGTCGGGAAATCTTGAAGAATTTGTGTTTTCCGCCTTTTTTTACGCGCTTTTTCTGTAGTTCAAAATCTTTGTTGTCTAGCGTGTATCGAATCGCTGGACTGGAGTTGTTTTCTAAAGATAATGTTTGAACAGAACCGGCGTTCTGCCGTTTTTTATCCACTGGGCTTCCGTTCTGGCATTTTGGTCCTTTTCTGTTTTCCTTTCCTTGGCCTTGACCAGCTTTGTGCCCAAAACCAAAAAATTTATGAAGCAGAGAGTCCATTTTGTAACGTTTAATCAGTTGCCACTGACATCCCCTGTCAACTGTCAAAAGAACGCACGTGGCTTTGTTTATCATAGAGGGCGCTGTCATGATATGCGCACGCAAGGAATAGTGTGTTTCCTGTCAAAACATCAGCGGCAACATGTGCACGATAAAAGAAGGAGAACAAATTATATTAAGACGCGACAACCGTCTAAAAGTGTTGGAGATTAGGAGGAATAGGTAAAGTCGCCTGGTCAAACAGAAATTGCACCTGTGAAATTTTACACTTCCGTGCTGAATCTGTTGTGGGTGTTTTGTTTACGTTGTTGTTGCACGAACAGCTGACCGGCCATGCAGTAGCCAGTAGGCCTACATCACAGACACCTGTATCTAGCCAGTAGACATGTGCTCTCGGGAGCCTACGTCATTCGTCAATGGTTACTATATACAATAATACACAAGATGGGAAACGAGCTTTCGCAGTTATGCCCACAAACGATGAATAACGAAAAAATAACAACAAATA